>JAFFST010046301.1:36462-55834 GCA_022414735.1 Noturus placidus | reverse complement strand
TGTTTAAAGCTTGGGAAATCTTTCTGTATCCAAATCCGGCTTTAAACTTCTTCACAACAGTATCTCGGACCTGCCTGGTGTGTTCCTTGTTCTTCATGATGCTCTCTGTGCTTTAAACGGACCTCTGAGACTATCACAGAGCAGATGCATTTATACGGAGACTTGATTACACACAGGTGGATTCTATTTATCAACATTAGACATTTAGTTCAACATTGGATCATTCAGAGATCCTCACTGAACTTCCGGAGAGAGTTTGCTGCACTGAAAGTAAAGGGGCTGAATAATTTTGCTCGCCCAATTTTTCAGTTTTTTATTTGTTGAAAAAGTTTGAAATATCCAATAAATTTCGTTCCACTTCATGATTGTGTTGTTGATTCTTCACAAAAAATTACAGTTTTATATCTTTCTGTTTGAGGCCTGAAATGTGGCAAAAGGTCGAACAGTACAAGGGAGCCGAATACTTTCGCAAGGCACTGTAACTACTTAGCTCCCCATACGTTATTGCATTACATTAATAACCAACCTTTGAGCCTGCTCAAAAAGGTTTCCAGGCAACCAGAAAACGGGACTTGGCAGTGCACTGGCACTTCCACTTGCCCGGATGACTAGCTAATAAATTTTGTCCACTCCTGATATAGCATAAAAGCCTGTGAAAGCAGATGAATGAACACTACCCTCACTTTACCAAATGGACACTGTGTGTACACGTGCACATTCTAAATAAAACAGAGCACCACTTACCTTGGCATACTCAATCTTGAGTGTGCAGCAGCCTGAATATATATCAGCACCATTGAGAGAGGCTTTGGCCCGCTGTGCACTCTGGACTGAATCAAATGTGGCAATAATTAAGGAAAAAGTACATTCCACTATTCAACAAGCTCTTACAAGGCAAGGTCAGTCATTCATTCATTCATTCATCTGCAGTGACTGCTTCATCCTGGTAAGTGATGGGAAGGACCCGGAGCCTGTCCGGGGAAATACTGGGCATGAAACAAACACGCACTATATGGGACACCAGTTAATCACAGAGCACATCTGCATGCTTATTCACACCGAGGGCAATTCACTTTAGCTAATACAGGCCATTCAGTGCATTTGGGTCATTCAGTGCATGTGACAGATGGGACAAAACCAGAAAAAAAAACCTTTGTGGAGAAACTCAGACAGAAACCCAAGTTCAGAATCGAACCAGGGACCCTGAAGCTAAGAGGCAGCAAATACTTGAGCCATATCTGTAATTCACAGGTTTGGTGTAATTGAACCAGGATGTGCAAAGACTTCAGTGCCAGGCTCTTCTCTAAAGTATCTTTGCTTTTTGTAGGCGGATTGGACACCAAGCCTAAAGCAGTAAAGGATATTCTACCATGGCCTGGACACCATTTTTCCTGAAGATGACGATTCTTTGAACAGGACCACAATTGTTGCAGATGGTATACAGCACGTCCTGCAGGATAAAGGGGAAAAAGTGTTATAAAAAGGTACATGTCTATGTACTCTACGTGTAATCACAATCATGACTGTTCATCCGGTAATGTTTAATGTAGAAATACTAATGTATGGGAGTTACAGAGTGCCTGAGCGTATTACCGTGGTGATGGGATAAATGGGGTTCATGATTGTCAATAACAAAACATTATTAACACTGCGAGAGTCGTCGGAATCACCGGGCCGGGAAATCTTCTGACTGGTGGAGTAATTCACATAAGCAGGATTTCCAGCGATGTAAATCTGGTTGTCGTTAGCGTACGTTACAGCGTTGCAAGAGCCACTCATGTCCTCGTATTCAACTAGGGCTTGGCGCTTTTTGGGCATCAGGACCACATAACTGTAGAAACAGGAAAGAATTTGGATGAACCACAACCATTCATTTTACAAATATCACATTTAATGCAGTTGAAGAAAGGCAGGTTGGTTATTTTCCCTAAAAACAGTAGCACAAAATTAGCGACTAAGGAGTCTCTGCAGAAGGTGGGTATATGGATGGATTTGGGCGAATTTGGCAATTAAGTACATCGATCCATTAGACACGAGCCAAACACACCCAACAATTAAAAAAAAAAAAAATAAAATAAAAAAAAATAAAAACCCATCCAACTTTCTAGGGCATATACACCCTAGTTGGTGACTATGGCTGTTAACTCGGCAGAATGGGGTAGAGACATTGAGACGAACAGACTTTTTTTTTATTATCAATCATTATCATCACTTCAGGTGCTGGTCATATAATTAGAATATCAAAAATTTATTTCAGTAATTCCCTTCAAAAAGTGAAACTAGTATAATGTATACATTCATTACACACAGACTGATATATTTCAAGTGTTCATTCCTTTTAATTTTGATTATTATAACTGACAACTAATGAAAACCCCAAAATCAGTATCTCAAAAAAATCAACTTTTTGATGATATTCTAATTATGTGACCAGCACCTGTATTATTATTATTATTATTATTATTATTATTATTATGTAGTTTTGCTACATACGTCTGAACCACTGCCATGAAAAATTCTGTATGTTGTAAGGCTGTCTCATATGTATTGCACAAAAAATGACAAGGCATGTTGCTCCAATAGCCCTGTTGATAGACTTTAAAAAGGAAGGAACAGATGAAGAATATAGTATAGAGCTTGTTTTTGGAAGCAGACATGGCAACATTGACGAGCTGACCAAATAAAAAGCAGCAGTGTGGGTGGTGAACAAGGTACAAACACAGCAGAGATGTCATTTGTTCTGTTGGTTGCTTTTGCCAAGCCAACCACGGATTAGACATGGAGACAGTCGCGGCATAATTGCATTTTGCCCATTGGCACGAGCTTAATTGTTCTGCTGCTTTCACAACCGCAAGCAATCGCAAACAAGAAACCCGGATATCAACCCGCATGATATTTGGACCAGGTGCAATCAGGGTGATGTCTCAGAACAATATATCCAGTGGATAGGAGTTCTGTTCGGAAGCTTGTGCGCACAGAGCAACGTACAAACTGAAACCACCTCTCACTCAAAATGCATTCAACATTTGACGGCCAGCTTAAATCCAGACGCGTTAACATGATACTATCCAAGATACATTTAAATATGTGAAGATCTGAGAAGAGCTCTAATTAACTCAAACACCTACAACAGTTTCCTGAGATTTTAATCTCTCAGTCTGGTACAGTACACACAATCACGGGGAAGATGAAAGTAAACTTTGAATTTCATTTGGAAATCAAGGTTCCAGAGCCTGGAGGAAGTGTGGAGAGGAACAGAATCCAAATTGCTTGAAGTCTAGTGTGAAGTTTCCACAGTCAGTGATTATTTGTGGCGCCATGTCATCTGCTGGTGTTGGTCCACTGTGTTTTCTCAAGTGTTTCTACCAGGAGATTTTAGAGACCTTCATGCTTCCATCTGCTGACAAGCTTTATGGAGATACTGATTTTGTTTTCCAGCAGGACATGGCACCTGCCCTCAGTGATAAAACTACTAGTAACTGGTTTTATGACCGTAGTATTACTGTGCTTGATTGGCCGGCCAACTGGCCTGACCCGAAACCCCATAGAGAATCTATGAGAGACAGCAGACCCAACAATACAGATGAGCTGAAGGCCGCTATCAAAGCAACCTGGGCTTCCAGAACAGCTCAGCAGTGCCACAGGCTGATCGCCTCCAGGCCACGCCACATTTATGCAATAATTAATGCAAAAAGATTAAAGCCCTGACCAAGTACTGAGTACATAAATTAACATACTTTTCAGAAGGTCGACATTTCTGTATTATAAATTCTTTGATATACTGAGATATTGGATTTCTGATTTCCATGAGCTGTAAGATAATCAAGATTAAAACAAACAAAATAAAGGCTTGAAATATTTCACTTTATGTATAATGAATGTAGACTATATGAAAGTTCCACTTTTTAAATTAAATTACAGGGGGGAAGGAAGTTTTCCATGATATAAAAACTTTGAGACAAACCTATACATGCGTTTCCTTTTTTCTGACTCTGCTGTATTATAGAGCACTGCAGACCAACTGAATAAATGATGCAGATATAATTGTGCGTGTATGGACATCTGAGCTGTGATTTGTAGGTATGTACTGAAAAGTGTGTGTCTGTGTGAATAATTTGAAAGAACGAAATACTATTGTACTGGAAATCATAAATCCCACCCCATGCATATGAGTCAAAGAATGTTACTGAGCTTTAACGATTCTTGCACTGAATAACAAAACCAGCCTTTAAAAGGATTCAAATTCTGAAAATGAATGTTTGGTAATTACGATCAGAAAAATCGAAGTCAGTGAAGGTGGAAAAAAAATAATATGTCTATGATAGTTTTTTGACATGGACATTTTTGTCCTTTATGGACCTGTGTAACTTTTTTTTTAAAAAAAAAAAGTTAAAAAAAAAGGGTTAAAAAAAAATGGTGCAACAAAAACTTTTTTTTTGGCCACAGCGATCACAAAATAAAAAAAAAATCCACAAAATCCTGTACAAACTGAGTAATACAGCAGGTTATAAGATGTGCATTACCTGATGGTTCCAAATTCCTGCAGGGCTTCAACAATGTCTGCTTCCAAAACTCCATCCACCAGCCCTCTTACATGGACCACAAGGGAGGGGAGAGGTTTGTGAGGGTCCTCGTAGCCCTCCTGTAATATATAATGGTCATACACATTACAGTTTACAGAAAGAGATTTATTTAAAATAAATAATAAATAAATAAATAAAATATTCACTACAAAGCTTCAATACAAATATGAACAGCTGCGTACATTTGGTCTTTTTTCCACGATCAACTACAGTTTTTGTGATTATAACAGAAAGTGCTCTCGGATAGCAATATAGGATTGCTTAAGTTTAAATTCAAACTCATTTACATTACATTACATTTATTCATTTAGCAAACGCTTTTATCCAAAGCGACTTACAAGTGCACACTCTCACACCAATGGTAGCAGAGCTGCATGCAAGGTGCTAGCTTGCCATCGGGGGCAACTTAGGGTTCAGTGTCTTGCCCAAGGACACTTCGGCATGGGATCACCCGGGCCGGGATTCGAACCACCAAGACTATGATTAGTGGACAACCCGCTCTACCGACTGAGCCACAAACTCGCCTGGCTACATAAAATTAGCTACTTAAAATTAAGATTATGCAATATATCTGAAGTCAAGCTTGTACTGAAATGATTTTGGGTGATAATGACATCATCATAGCTCAAGCACAAAATTATAGATGTAAACTTTGGTCAACACACATTTGGCTGATCAATAATGGGAAATTGTGAAATTTTGTTTTGCAGAACTACTCTTATGTTTCTCCTGCCAAGTCCAATATTTATCTGTGGTAAAGCTCAGATCAAATGTACCTGCCCATCATGTCAAGAATAAAATGGGATGCGGCACATTCTCAAATAAAGCATGCCTTTAAATATTTTATTCCTCTTACGCTTTTTTTTTTTTAACCATTTATAGTTACCTTTAATGTTGTGAAATGTCTGAGTCAACTTGGTTCCTACTACCACTTACATTACTATACACAATTGTTCCCTCACTAGCCTCTCAAAGCTTACCAACACTGGAGACTCCTTCCATAAATGTCTCAGTAAAGAAATTTTCACCATATTAATGATTATATGCCTTTCTTAAATAACAGTTTAAAAAAAATTATGCTTAGGTCATGTGATACATCCATCATATAAGCCCCTGTGTAAGTTACTACAGAAATTATAACATTAGAACAAAGCAGCCAGACAGAAACAAATCACCAGCATCGCTATTATAGGAAATTAATCAACGCCTTCTAGCCAAGCAGAATCAAGAATTTACAAGCACTGTAGTATAATGAGACCTAATGGGTAATCCTGATTAATTATGACTTCTCAAGTTCACTTTCTGTTTAGCTGATGTTTAACCGGTTTCATTGCAGTGACTATTGGTCATCATGCAACGTAACAAGTGTAAGCTAAAGAGCTTCCTGATCCCTACATGGACTGTGTATGAACTTGCATAGTGTAAATAAAGCACTTCTCCATCCTTTAGGGTAGTTTCCCCAACCCTGGTCCTGGAGTATCCCTGTCTTGCAATTTTTTTAAAACGTGATCTAACTAATCAACTATTTAACAACACTTCCTGGGTCTAAGTGGGTGTGTTAGGCCAGGGAGCCACTAAAATGTGCAAGAAGGGGATTCTCCAGAGGCAGGGTTGAGAACCTTCACCAATGTTGGCGTGTATAGATTTTATTGTATTTAATGTCCTAAATATTATAGTCCATCATGTGATAAATGCAAGGAATGCATCAGCTAAGCTTCATTATTTAAAAAAAAAAAACCCATATGCGGTTTGTTAGCTTTATTAATCAATCAATCAATCAATCAATCATTCTACTGAGCAGGCCCTGTTTAAGCGGTGTGGCCTCTTGGGGAGTTATTCCACGCGACTTCTTACTTGCTAGCTAACTACATTCATTCATGCTAGTTAGCCTTCAAAGCTCCACAAAGCTAACCGACTTCCAAGATAGTAGCGACATATTAGTGCAGACTTGTGAAAATGTGTAAGCCCTTTTATAATTTTAGGCAATGCTTCTAAAATGTATTTACGTCACTATGTTCTGAGTGCAATAAAATATAGTCCGGTGAATTTTCGGAGGAAAAAAGAAACAAAGACGTTCAGCTAAGCATGTCAAGCTAACAGGGTTGTGCAGCTAGCTCTCGCGAGGTCGCAAAGCGTACTCGGCTTTTAGAAGGAGGGGGAAAAAATTAAATTGTTGGCCGGACACGTATAATACTTACAGTCGCCATTCCTCCTTCGTTATCGGTTTTTTGGCGCTTTGTTGCCCTGCCTCCCTCGCTATAATACCGGGCCGTTTGCGTAGCCATGTTGTCCCGTTAGGTTTTGTTTTTTTCCTCCCCCCACGCACCAAACGAAAATGGACGAGAAAGAATACGAGAACGTGTGCCTGCCTTCTGCAAGCACCAATTGGTCAGAAAATCACAGCGCCCAACCAATGAGGAACGGTTATTCGCGCTCACCCAATGAGGAACGTACATTCGCGCTCAACTGTTCCCTGATTGGACAGCTGTGTTCTTTCGTTTAAATTATTATTAGGGCCAGCGCACCGATGATGTGAGGCCCTATTGTTTTTGTGTGTTTGTTATTATAATTTTGTTTAGAGATTTCACTCAGTTTTTAGGCATTTGAGATGCTTCAAAACGAATTAAATTCGGCATACTACTGAAACCCTAAGTGGACATGCATTATTATTATTTTTTTCTTTGTTGTTTTCTCGTGATCTCGGCTTAATTTTTCTGAGTACTTGACATCCATCGTCCCGAGTACAATAGGGTTTTTGACTGAAGTTTTCTTTTCTTTTTCTTTTTTTTTGTTAAATGCTTTTAATAAGGCCTGTGGTTAACACAAGCTCAATATATGTTCACGTTTTATACTATGATATAAAATACATCAGTAATAGATATTGGAATAAAGTTGGTTTGACGCCTTGTGCCCGATGCTCCCTGGGATAGGCTCCAGGTTCCCCGTGACCCTGAAAAGGACTAAGCGGTTGAAGCTGGATGGATGGATGGATGGATGGATGACGTTGTACGTTCGATATTCGCGGATATGCGGAAAGTAAGGGACCGTCTCTAAAGTTACATACGACATTGTTAAACACGGTTCTAACTTCAATAGCATTTGAAGGGACTGACGTACAGTCATACAACCCACTGTAAAGTGTTTATCCAGATGTCAGGTATCATGTACACCTTTTAGATTTTTGATATTTATCAAAATGAGCTATTAAATCATATGTAAATTAGACGTGAATTTCACTGTAAAATGGGCTCATACACAAAATATACCATTTAAAGCTCAATAGCATTTGAAGGGGAAGACTTACAGTCATATAACCAACAATCACAGCCAAACCAGGTAGTGGACATAACATGATGTTTGGTTTGATCAGCCTCAACTTATGCATGGATACTAATGGGTCCCTCCTGATGACATTAATGTGACAATCGTGAGTCATTGTTATAGCGCCACCTAGACTGAAACTGTTATATTCCACTTTAAAAAGAGTTTGTGGGTTTACCACATGGCTTCATGTTGATTTACTAGAGGGTTTGTCCGATTTGCTTGAAAAATAGTCATGTAAACCTAGAAAATTAAGGTGGAAGATTATTTTGAATAGGGTTCAGTGATGTGTGATTAAGGTGTCATTGCAATAAATAATGCCATGCTAAATAGGAAGTGTGAATGATTCTGTGGTGGTCTGAATGATGAGCTTCAAACTTCAAGTAGTTACTCAATAGAAAGTCCTAATTACATCCATTTGACTTTTGTGCTTTTAGTTTTAGCACCACCTATATAGTAACGTAGGTGCATTGCACTTTGATATACTAGTATGAGGTTTGTTTGATTTACCTGAAATTCACCTATATCCATGTGTAGACACAATGTGTGCGATGTGTATAACATTTTCCTGCATGGATGCTCAATATGGTGTTCATTTTGCAAGGTTCATTTGGCTTCAAACAGAAATGGCATGGCATACACATGAAGCCAAATAGAATTGAAAAGGGAGGTAACATGTAGAACTGGCACCCTGTTCAGGGTGTACCCCGCCTTGTGCCCGATGCCTCCTGGGATAGGCTCCAGGTTCCCCGTGACCCTGAAAAGGATTTGAAGCCGTTGAAGATGGATGGATGGATGGATGGTAACATGTAGATGCTTAAAGAGAAAGGGCATAAAGATATAGTTTGTAAAACCACTTGTGGTGAGAGAGCCTATATTTGTAAAGGTGTGGTTGAGGGTAGTAGGCACATTTTCTATTGTGTTACATGGATGTAAAGCAAATTGGAACTGTGCAAAACTTTGTGCTGTTTTGAAGGAAGAGATTTACATTAATTTGTTTACTAATAGTCATTGTTGATCATGTTCATTTGGATAGCAAGGAATATAACTATGGTGGTAAAAGAAGTGTAATGCATGAAAACATTGGTATTTAGCAGATTTGTTGGACATTTATTTGACAAAAAGTTGAGAGAATAGTGAATGTGTAATTAAAGAGATAGCTGATTTGTAAATCAAGGTTGTTATGGTGGATTGTTACAGCTACACGCCAATAATCAGTTGTATTCATAGCACCTACTGGCAACAGCCATTTCCAGGCTTCTTACTTTAACCAACTCCTCCCAGAGATTTAATCAGATCAAAATAATATTCAGTCAGTCTCATCTAAAGGCCTTGTCCATGTTAAATTGCGAAGCTTATGAGTTTTCCTTGTCAGGTCCGTGGCGGCCTGACAAATTTCGACATGAAAGGAATAATCTTTTTGAGGCCTAAACATGCTCAAAAACTCATGCAACTTTGCACACATCAAAGTATCGAATATTTACATCTGATATATGTTATAGAATTGAGTGTGGTAAAATGTGAAGCAAAATTGTGAAACTTTTGAAGTTTTGCTGCACGGTGTGGGTCTCACAAATTTCAATGTTTTGTTATGAAAATGGAAGTCAATGTCCATTCTGCTCCAAACTTCACAAGTTCACAAGGTCTGAAGACATCTACATGCCAATAACTAGTTATAGTCATAACGACCAACTACTGGCAAAAGGACGTTTTACACTGTAATCCACTGCTATCAACATATTAAAATATGCCAGCAAGTGGTAAATATTCTAGCAAAATGCTAGAAACATGTAACACTATGCTAGCAACAGTTAGCTAAGTGCTAAAGCATGCTAGTAATGCCACAAAACAGAAAGTTGTTATAACTCAAACATGCAATGTTCAATCCGCACTAAACTTCATGTTTTATACCTGAGCACCTCAGTCTTCACCTGAGCACATCTACATGCCAATTTCCAGTTATAGTCCACCAGCTGGCAACAGGAAGTGGAGTGTTTTACACTGATGTATTCCTAGCTACATATAAAAATATGCCAGCAAATTCTAAACATGCTAGCAACATGCTAGAAGCACTTAGCTAAGTGCTGAAGCATGCTATTAAACAGGAAGTTGTTATACTACACTTTTTTAAATGTTAAATTTGTAAATATACAGACATTGATATGCAATCTTCTGATCCATGTTCAACAATTATTTTTAAGTGGAGCTTAATAGCAAAATTCCACTTCGTGCTAAATGTATACACATAAGGATATGTGAATTGTGTGTGCAAATATTAAGAGGTTACATATTTTATATACAATGTATTTAAAGAAGAAGCCTTCAGCTCTTGTGTCATGCTAGAACACTTTATTAGTTTTTTTTTTCCATTTCCAGTGTAAACTTACAGGCAAAACAGAAAACTCAGTACAGTCATTTTATGAGTACAATCATTTCTTTCTAATTAATATGTAAAGCAAAAATATACAAGTGTCAATTTATAATTCAAGGACAGAAATCATTTATGCTAAACAATCAATAATTTTAAGGTAAACATAATAGAGTGAATAAATTCTTTCAGACAAGCAGAACTGAACAGATTCTATAATTGTATAAGATTACTGTGAAGAAAAACAGGGTGCAAAAAAAAGGTGGATAAGTGATTTGTGTTTAGGAGTTCTTCTCCACTCGATCTTCACCAGAAGATGTGGGGCTTTTTTTCGGGCTGGGGGACCTGGAATGACTGGAACACAGAGAAAGAGGCCTTCAGTGAGGAGAATATGTATATATCCAACACTTACAAAATCATCCATGAACTTAGCATGGCTTCAACCATATTCCTCCTGGATGGCTCTTATTCCAATGTTTGAGCTTGACCTCTTTCAGTGCTGCTTGAGAACTACACAACATATCTAGATATAAAAGGACTGTAAAACATCATGAGCTACAAAACACTGGTACTGAAAGCTTAAGAAATACTGAAACTGTCCTGTTTAAATCTGTCATATAGTTGCAAATGTTAAACACCTGTAAAGCAGCTGAGCACTGAAAAACAAAATTAAAGAAATACTCCAGCATATTTCTAAGCAGACTCCTCTGCATCTGTAGGGCATGTGTAATTAGCACTGATACATTTCTCTGTACTGATAAAAGAATGAAAAACTGTTTATAATAATGAAGGCCAAATGGCAGATGTTAAATGCGCTCAATAAACAACCATCCATCCATTTTCCATACCGCTTATCCTACACAGGGCTGCAGCGAGCCTGGAGGCTATCGCAGGTAACTCGGGGCACAAGGCAGGGGACACTCTGGACGGGGTGCCAACCCTTCACAGGGTTCAATCACACACACTTTCACACACCCGTTCGCACACTACAGACAATTTGGAAATGCCAATCAACCTACAATGCATGTATTTGGACTGTGGGAGGAAACTGTAGTACACAGAGGAACCCCCTGAAACTTGGGGAGAACATGCAAACTCCATACACACAGGATGGATGCAGGACTCGAACCCCCAACCCTGGAGGTGTGAGGCAAACATGCGCTTGAATCAAGCAGATTCTGTCTTAGTAAATTCGTTTTTTATTCATAGTTGGCCTGCAGACAACTAGGTTCAACTACCAGAAAGACAAACTCTACTATTAATTTGTATTTATACTTACATTACTACATTACATTTTTGCAGTGTTTAAAAAACTATTTCTATTTTCTTACTATTATGTCTTAAAGTATCCCTCTTTTTTGTATTCATGTATTCATCGTTATCAAATTTCCTTTGGGATCAATAAAGTTCGTCTTATAATAATCATAAACTTCATTTGCTTTATGTAGTTTGTATTCATGCATTTAACTAGCTGGTTATAAGTTATACGGTATATACATTGTTAGATACCATTTTAGCCTAGTCAGTTAGGTTTCCAAGAAACCAAAAAAAAAAAGAAAAAAACAAAAACCAAACAGATATAGGTGGCACAGTTGGGCTTTCACTTGCCAGGTGGGTTCGCTAATAAATGTATCATTTGTCCACCCTAATGTTCACCAAAATTAAGGTGAGACAAACATGCCAGAAAATTACCCAAGATGGTTTTTACAATATATTTCAAATGCTAAAACAATAAAAAGTTAATCTGCCTACTTACTAGGCTTTTTGTGTGATATAAAGGTTTTATGTATGAGATCAGAACTGCACAACAAAAAAATCATGACAAAGTGAATCTTCTACAAAGATTGTCATAAATATGTATTGATTGAATTCGCCAACTGCCTTTATCCGTCTATTATAATAATTATAATTTATCAATTTGTATAGCGCTTTTTACAATGGTACATTGTCTCAAAGCAGCTTTACAGAAATATCATTTTTACATTTTACATTTACAAGCGACTTACTAATGAGAGCACATTCACACACCAATGGAAGCAGAGCTGCCATGAAAGGTGCTTATTATAAGCAATTTTTGCATACGTAGGTTGCTCTCCTTTTCCTAGTCACAGGGAAATGTGTTACAGACACATATGTTACAGATGAGGTGTATCAGAAAATGCTGTAATATTTCTTTAAAGTGATGAGTTGCTTGAAGAAAATTGCTGCTGGCTGCAACGGGGTCGAGACTGCTTCACCTACTGATAGACCATTTTAGAACCCAAGAGTGCCACCATCTCACATGAGCCATCTACAAAATTTCTAAATCACTTCTCTACTTAACAGTACCACATTATCCAGAAAATCCAATTCATTTCTCTAAACCAGAGTTAGATTACTAAAAACACACACAAACACAAAACCATACGAGTTTCCCTTACAGTTGCACTCACTCTCTTAGCTGCACACACTCACTCTCACAGGGTGTTAATCATAATAACCTCTGCACATGTTTAGCATTAAGTAAAGGTTTACAGAGAATCTGGCTTTATTAGAACCAGGGCTCATATCAAGAAGGACAGTAACTCTTGGGTTGGTTACCTTTGCAGACAGTGGCGGAAACAACATACAGAGAAGCGACGGATGCTAGAACTCGAAGACACACTCGCAGAGGTCTTGTAGACTGATCTCTCGTCTCTCTCTCTCTCTCTCACACACCCTTCTCAGAAGCTAATCATGTAGCCAGAGCTTTGAAGGAAAAAAGGGTAAGGGGGTGGGGGGGGCCCAAAACTCTCAGCCCAGCATTTCTGGTCTGCAGTAGTAGTGCATGGGATGGGAGTGGGGTGGGTGGAACAACTGTTTGAGTACGCGCAGGATGCCCTTGGACGATCTCTTTAAAGCAGCGCGGCAGGAGGCTGATCTCGGGTAATCTCTTTTGTCACCCTCCTGGAGGACGTTTAACATGGCAAGGACGAGCCCTGGTCAGTGCATTCCACTCCCGCACTCTTTAAGAAAAGACAAGAACAGCCTGCAGCATTTGGTCACCGGAGTCTGATCAAGACAGATTTGTGCTTGCTTTCTTTTTGTTTTGGCGGGTGATCTCGTTCACTCTCTGTAGCTAATCAACTGGATCTGAGGGAGAAGAGAGATGAGAAGATTCCCCAAACCTTAACCCCGACCCTCCCTTCCTTGAACCCTCCCTCCTGACTCTTGGAGTCTTTCATAAATTGTTTTTGCGAGTTGTGTCTGGTACATTAGGTACGACTTGACCAAGATCATCTAGACTAGGTGACCTTGAAAGTAAAAAAGACATTTCAGACAACGTTAGAAATTGAAATAAGGAGTGGGAATGGGGGGCTGGGCTGATGCTCCCTCACTCATTTTTGAGTCACTTAGTTAGAATCCCTCTCCACTGCATCTAATTTAACTCCACCCATTTCCATCACCAATTCGTCCATCCATGGCTGGAGCTCCATCGTCAGACTAAAGGTGTTACCTCTGATGGAAGCTGTGCTTCCAGGACAAACTATGAAAAATATAGTAGACTATTTTTTTAACTAACCCAGAGATGCCATTATTTCTGACTATGATCAACAGGCTTATCTAAGCTGACATAATTCATAAACATGATAGGTGGGGCCTTGAAGATATTCTATTTCACATAATTTAACTTCTTAAGCAAAAACATGCTTTTATATATTTAATCAGAAGAATGACACAGTTAGGGCAGTTATAGAAAAGCGGGTATGATGTGTTTGGAGACCAGGAACCTACCTGCGCCTCTTAAGGCTACGAGAGTGGGACCTGGATCTGGAGCGAGAGCGCGAGGCAGATCCAGATCGAGAGCGTGACCGAGAGTGACTGAAAAGGTAAAAATCATACAGCATTCTTGCGTCAAGGCTAGGCTCACCAAAAGCAGGAGGAGAAATAACAATCATAGACTGATGTCATACCTCCGAGCAGGAGTCCTCGATTTTGAGCGAGCTGGAGTGCCAGACCTTGAAGGTTTTGAAACAAAATAAAAATAACGCATATTACTTCCTTTATTTAGTTCAATTATATTAGGTGCAGTAAAAAAATAAGAAACCTTTAATGGGAGTTACAGGCACTGTGATCAAATAAATTTCCAAGCACTTACCTGCTCCTGCGTTTTGAATAAGATGGAGAACGGTGCCTCCTAAGAGACAGAGGAAGAAAACGTCTATTTATTAGGTAAAAGTGACAATGCTTACTTCAACCACAAATGTGCCCTCTTAATGCAGCCTGGAACAAGAGAACCTGGAATGTCTGGGCAGTGTCATGCCACCTCTGTTGGTTTTATTTATTTATATTTTAACCTAATCTTTTCCCTCTAAATCAGTCTCCCCACTGGTTTTCTCTCAACTCTCAATAACCGGTAGGTGGTTGGCTACAATAAATTGCCTATTGGTGTGATGTAAATGTGTGTGTGGGTGAGTGTGTGTGTGCACGCATGGAGCCCTGCAATAGACTAGTGCCTGATCCAGAGTGTATTCCCACCTCATTCCCAGCATTCCTGGCTCTGGATCCACCAGGATCTTTACTGGGTGGGCAAAGGCACCTCCGACTCCACCTCCAAAGAGACTCCGAGCCAGTGCATGTGTACACAGTTGTACCAGTTTTCTTAAATGTATATAAACATTTTTTACGAGTCTGTATTTCTAGCCATGATAATAATTATAACCATTGCCTACTTTAAGTTCTGTAAAATGTATAGTATGATGATCATAATCATACTACAATTATTGTTGTATGATGATCATAATCATACTACAATTATTGTTGTTCTAGGTCTTGATCCTGCTGTATGTTTCAGGTTGTGTGAGAATGAGCATAAACTACGTATTTCAAAGATGTTATATTGTATTACTGTGTCTATTTAGTAGACTACAGTCATTTTAAATGCTTTAAATAATAACATAATAAAAATTCCAACCGGTTATAGCTGCGGCTTCGAGATCGTGAACGGTTGCGGCGGCTCCTTGACCTGGAGCGAGATCGAGACCGGGATCTGTAAAGGAAAACAAGGCACTTCTTGGCTCACATGGAACACCATCACAGTAAATATGAAAAGCAGTTATTGGCAAAAAAGTGTAAAGGTTAGAGACACATGAAATATTTTTTTTGGGGGGGGGGGGGGGGTTGAACTACTGTGCACCTGCTTCGACGTCCTCGCTTGCTGAAGCGGTAGCAGTCATAAGCATAGTGTCCCCTGTCTCCGCACTGATAGCATCTGTCATTTGGATCAAATGGTCGTCGGCTGGATCGGCCATATCGGCTCTTCCTAGACATTCCAGTGGACAGCTCCACGCGAATCCGAGAGCCACCCAGTAGCCTGAAATATGAGGAGAAAAAAAAAAACAGATGCATGAGCCATAATCCCTATCCTCTGATGACAAAAATACAGCTCGACAGCATCTCTAATTAACTGCAATGGAAATTTATCTCCTAAATTGTTCTCAGGTAGATTTCCTCCACAAGCTAAGAGACTACGTAGATAGGTTTGTCTTATAGTTACAAGGTTTCATATTTATATATATTTAGTATCGTATAGTATAGGGTTTCATAAATTTCTAAAATGCAAAAGTTTAAATATGCTTACTTTCCATCCATTCCTTTCACTGCATCCTCTGCATCCCTGGCATCTTCATATTCCACAAAAGCAAAACCAGGAGGGTTCCTGGCCACCCAAACACTGCGCAAAGGGCCATAGTAGCCAAAAGCCCTTTCAATTTCTCCTTTAGCAGCTCCTCCTCCCAGATCTCCCACATACACCTTACACTCCAAGTTTCTGGAGGAACTGCGAGATGACGATGATGAGTAGTACGACATCTCTCTCCTTACTGCAGAAAAAGAAAATACTCAGATCTGCAGTGTCAAAGTTTAATAATGAAGTCATAGCACGGGATTCCCTAATTCCAGTACGTAAGGGGTAGAGACCAGGAAAGTTTGGTGATTTAACTGCTCAAAGTTATCAAGTTTCTAGGCTCTGTAGGACCATCACCAAAATGTTCTGGACTCCCTAGGAATATATCCCAAATGCCTCCTCAATTCATTGATCCTACATCAGTTAACCTGTGACCCAGAAATCAACTCAGCATCACAGGCTAATCATCAATTCTTCCAATGTACTCTGAGGAATTTACATTTGCATAATTTTGTATAAAATGTGCATCGCACAACAATATCAAAAGACAATGCACACATCTGGCCTGTACGAGAGGTTGGCAAGAAGAAACTCCTCTCAAAAAAGGTACATCTGGAGTCCATTTTGAAGTCCACCACAAAGACTCTTGAAGGATTCAGCAACAATCGTAAACAAAGTAAAAAAACAAAAGTTGGCACAAATGTCAAAAACGTAACATCAGTAATGAACACCACCATCCCAAATGTGAAGCATGGTGGTGGAAGCATATTGTCGCATATGGCCAAAGCTACCATGGAGTGACTTACTAGGGACAAAAGCCCTGACCTAAATCCAACTGAAACTTTATGGAGTGGCATGAAGGCTGCCATCCATTAGCAAAAACCAGTTCTCCCAGTTTTATCAACTGCAAATCTCCATATCCAGGTGTGCCAACCTTGTGGCGCACTGCCCAAAAAGACTTGGAGCTATAGTTGCTGCCAATGGTGACAAGTACTGAATGTGGGGGTGTTTACTTAAGAAAAGAGGAAATTCAGTTATCAATCGAATGTTTTTTTTTTTTATCATCATCATCATCATCATCTTTAATATCATCATTATTATTATTTGTATTATTAAAATGGATAGACTATATTCATTTGTTATGATGTGTTGTTTGTATCAGGAAAACCATTTAAACCCATGATGTCTACGGAAACAAAAATATATATATATATATATATATATATTTAAAGTGGGCGTATTCATTTTCTATCAACTGTACTACAAAAGCACTAATAAAATATACAACAACTGGTACACTACCTTGAATAAAATGACATTTAAATGTGTTTCACGTTACTCAAATATACCGAATTGGGTTTATGTGTAGTTATTAAGGCCCTGTGCAACATGTTTTCAGTAAACCCGTCTCCAATACATGAAAACACCGCAGAGCTGGAACTGCGCAACGGTTGTGCATCATGTCGAAGTCAAACAACAAGCTGCTCAAATCGCACAGAATTTATAACGATTCAAACATCCAGCTTCTGAGATTGTTTACAAATCGCCTATTTCTCTAACTCTACAGTGGGCATTAGCGGATTAAATGACCTAGCAAAGGACTTACACGAAGCTAAAGGTCATCTTATATTGTAGTTAGGAAGCTAATTAGCTACACGGCTAATGTTGCTATTACAAGGTTACTAGCTAAATGTGTGCACATTAAAGATAAATCCTGGTTTTTAGCTTATGCGACTGACATGATATAGCTAACTAGTTCTCCCATTAGTTTCTAAGCAACATTAGCTAGCTAATGGCTACAGCCAAGGATACGCTAAATTAGCAGGCTAGCTACTACGACAATGTCGTTATAAATCACTCTTACCTCTTTACGTTAATTACTATGTCCTGACTTCCAAAGTGAACATTAAAAAAAATGTACACCGAGAATGAGGTTCGTTTTCAAAGCTAATGAGTAATATTAGCTAGACATACAGAAGCGAGAAGCTGGTTCTAGCTTTCCCACTGCAGTGGGGGGAGGAACAACAACAACAACAACAACCCAACTGCTTTTGGCTCCACGCCAAGGAGAAGTCACGTAGCGCCATTACTGCACATAAAGTAATCGCATTTATTTGAGAGATTACTCGATAATATGAGGTTTAAACGATGCTTCCACGGTGTGATAATATAGAATTGTGTTTCTATGTAGATAATGAAATGTGAATCTTTTGGTTATTATGTTCTATGTGCTGGAATATTTCCATTCAACTGGATCAGCATGATCTCTTTCTTTCAGATATTCTAGTATTTTCATGACAAATCAGTTGGGGTCTGGGGACTCTACATATGTGTGCTATATTTCCAAGGGGTCCATATGTTCATTGATTGATTGATTGATTGATTCATTCATTCATTCAGCCAACACATTATCCTGGTCAGGGTCATGGTGAATCCGGCTCCTGTTCCAGGAACACTGGACATGAAACTGGAATACATAGTGGATGGGACACCAATCCATCACAGCGTACATGCTTACACTCATTCACACCTTGGGGTATTTTAGAATAGCCAATCCAACAACCACCAGGTTTTTGGTAGGTAAGAGGACACCGGAAAACCTGGAGGAAACCCTCAGAGAGAACGTCCGGCACTCCACACAGGCAGTAACCCAAGGCCAGGATCAAACCAGCATTCCTCACTGTGGAAACATTACCTGCTAATAAACAACCTCTGTTTAAGATAGCAATTCAGTATTGTTATAGTTGTCCTTATTATTAGACTAATTAAAATTCTAACTCGGGTTGGATTTAAAATCTTGCAGCCCACACTCATATGCACCATATGACCAAAAGTATGTGGATACCTGACCAATGAAGTTTATTTAAATTTTATTGTCTGTAAAACCATGTACAACTGGTACAGTACAGTGAAATGAAACAATGTTCCATAGTGCTACATAAAACAACACACTAATTACATGAGATGACACAGAATTAAATAAGATCTACACATTATTTATTTATTTTTTTATCATAGAATTTTTATTGGAAAACCGCATTTTACATATTATAAGACCCCATCCAACAACCCCACCATCCCTGGGCCCCCAAAAAATAATCACAGCCAAAACCAAAAGAAAGGGGGAAACAAAACAACAACAAACAAACAAAAAGAAAAACAAAAAAACAAACCAAAAAACAAACATTTAAAAAGATAGATAAAAATAAGATGATTAGTATTTACCATCTACCTTCCCTCAATCCACCTCCAGGGTGCATATGTCATTGAAGCAGGTAATAAATAGTTACCATTTTCCCAAAAATGATTCACCCCTGCCTCTGTTATACTTGATTTTTTCAAGTTTTAAAAAGAACCGATCTACATTTACATTACATTTACATTTATTCATTTAGCAGACGCTTTTATCCAAAGCGACTTACAAGTGCACACTCACACACCAATGGTAGCAGAGCT
>JAFFST010046299.1:211123-216835 GCA_022414735.1 Noturus placidus | reverse complement strand
TGTGTGGCCACCATTATTTTCCAGCACTGCCTTAACCCTCTTGGGCATGGAGTTCACCAGAGCTTCACAGGTTGCCACTGGAGTCCTCTTCCACTCCTCCATGACGACATCACGGAGCTGGTGGATGTTAGAGACCTTCCGTTTGAGGATGCCCCACAGATTCTCAATAGGGTATAGGTCTAGAAACATGCTTGGCAAGTCCATCACCTTCACCCTCAGCTTCTTTAGCAATGAAGTGGTCATCTTGGAGGTGTGTTTGGGGTCGTTATCATGCTGGAATACTGCATAATGATCATGCTCAGCTTCAGTATGTCACAGTACATGTTGGCATTCATGGTTAGTAAAATTAGTAAAAATTAGTTAGTAAATATTTATGGCCTATAAAAAGGATTTTCGTTAGCAAGGTGGCACACAAGAAACATCTCATGATGGGTAAAAGCAAAGAGCTCTCACAAGACCTTCGCAACCGTATTGTTGCAAAACATATTGATGGAATCGGATACAGACGTATTTCGAAATTTCTGAATCTTCCAGTATGCACCATTGAGGCGATTATCCGCAAGTGGAAGCAACATCACTCCGTAATCAACCGGCCACAAACAGGAGATCCTCGCAAGATTTCTGACCAGGGAGTCAGAAGAGTAACCCAAGAGCCATGGACCACTCAGAAAGAGCTCCAGAAACACATGGAGGCAGCAGGTACCATCATCACAGAGAAAACAATAGGCAACGCACTCCACTGTTCACACTGCAAGACTCCATTACTAAAGAAAAGGCATGTCAAAGCTTGTTTAAAGGTCACTACAACTCATTTGGACAAGCCTTTGAAATACTGGGAGAGTGTAGTCTGGTCCGACGAGAGCAAAGTTTAACTTTTTGGCTGTCAAACTACACACCATGTTTGGAGAAGAAATGGCACTGCACATCACCCTAAAAACACTATAGCAACAGTAAAGTTTGGAGGTGGAAGCATCATTGTGTGGGGTTGTTTTTCATCACCTGGTACTGGCAGACTTCATATAATTGAAGGAACGATGAATGGAGCCCTTTACCAGGAGATTCTTAAGAAGAACCTGCTTCCATCCACCAGGTTGATGAAGCTGAGACGTGGGTGGACCTTCCAGCAGGACAGTGATCCAAAACATACAGCAAAGGAAACTCTCAATTGGTTTCAGAGAAAAAAAATCAAGGTGTTAGAATAGCCCAGTCAATCACCTGACTTCAATCAAACTGAACAAGATTTAAAGACAATATGTTTAGAAGAATGGGCCAAAATCACGCCTGAATACTGCGGCCCATTAATTTCTTCATACAGAAAGTGTCTTGAAGCCGTCATTACAAACAAAGGCTTCTCCACTAAGCATTAAATAAATTTCAGTTACTTTTTTCAATACTTTTTCAATACTTTTTTTTTTCCTGTGTCATTACACTTTATTATACATAACTTTATTTATGGACTTTGATGTCATGAATTCTTTATATTTCCAGATACTGATGTTTGGTGAAAATTTCATGTGAATATCCTTATTAGAAATATATTTACTGAAAAAAATGTTGATGCATCCAATACTTAATTCACCCACTGTAGATATTATTTGTACACAGGCCATTAATATGGGCATTTAATATATTGTAAAGCGGACCATGACTTCACATTTATGTAAACTATTTAACTGAAGGGGGCTCATTGAACCTGAGACAGGGCTAGAGACATTTTCTCAGAATGTCTGAAAGGGGAGCGTTTTTACAGCGTTTCATAGATTTTTCATTTTATATACCCTTGCTTAGCAAATGGACAACATGGCTTGTTTAATTTTAAAAAAAAAACCAACTCAACAATGAAAACAAACTAGACGGTATATCTTTATTCTCCCTGCTTCAAATTGAGAAGGTGTTTCAAACATGAAACACCAATGTCAAAATATATCCACATCAAGTTATCTTATTCATAGCCATAAACGAGTCACTGTCACAATTCAGTCATGTTAGTTTCTTATGTAAACCTTTGCATGCAAGGAATTTTATATATCTGGACCTTTACAAATTTTAGGCGAATAGCCAAATTACTCTTATTGTTTTAAAATGGACTAGGAAACAGTAAAAAACAAAAACATTCAAGCAACACTTACAATGAATTTCACACCAACTGATTTCAGCTATCAATGTTTAGAAATGCCAATCATTTAAAACTACAATTTGCTACATAAACACCGGGATGAAATGCTTCCCCTGCCTGCATTAATATCACTTCATACAGCAGGTCACCTCTGAACTGCGGAACATGAGCTTTCTTTGGCACATAAACACTGAAGATAATGACAGACCTAAGGCCTTGCTGTGCACTATACATGACAAAAACGGCCATCTGGATATCAAGCAGGTCATAAAGGATGTTGTAGCTGAAGCGAAAATATCTTTGACATCAAATCAGATGCCAGCAGAGCTATCATAAAGTGTTTAACCTTGCTAAGAGCTCTGCACACCTCTCTAATGGCACTGAGAAAGAGCAGCCTTTTCCAAACAATAGAGCGCTTCACAGTTTCAGAGCGAGCAGCACAGCTCAAACACATTTGTAATGGAGCCCTGTCTCCTTAGCAAATGGGAATCATTTTCATCTAGCTGACAAACAATACAGCAGAGCATCCTTAAAGAGAAGATAGAAGCATTCTGGTTAATTGCACTGTCGCTACAATGGGATTTTAAAACATACAGTATTATTATAGTACAACTTTGAGAGTCCATTTTATGTGTAAAGTCCATGGCTGTGTAGAGAATGGCAAAATATATTCATAATACGTTAGGTTTAAGTAAAATTGTCATATTAAATGTATGAAATAAAGAAACACCATTTCATAGCCATTTAACATATTTTGCACAGTAGAACAACAAATTACTTTAGCTAACAGTATTATAGAAAATGAAATAAAGTACTGTACCCCATCATCCACTGTAATTAAAACATGCTTACATGTTCTAAGTAAGGGAACTACAATTGAGTTAGTTTGCAGATGTAGTAAATAAATAATACTAGAGTATCATTTGATGTGTGTTAAAGTCCAATGGTTTGGATAAAATATGGAAAACAAATATAAAATATATCGCAAGCCCTTGCTGTAAATGCATACAGCCCCAGTGTGCTCATCAATGCTCAACATCTGATTAATTATATTATTTAAAAGCTCCTCGTCCAAGGCGTATTTACGAGCCCCGATAAATGGATTCTGCAGAAAAAGGGGGCGAGGGGTAAAATCTGAAGTGACACAAGACATGAAATCCATTTCCCTCTTCAACCCCCGCCCTAGCCCACAACCTCTGAATGCAAATGCACTCCTGCTCAGTTCACGCCATGAAACACTGCCCTTGAAATACTGAGTGACAGAGGGAATTATGGGTTATTGTACTGTCAAAATGCAAGGCAGCTGTATGATGAGATACTGTGTTATTTAGACAATCAAAAACTTAAGGAACAAAATGGCATACATGCCGAGCACCCCCTAGCCAGACAGGCCTAGTGATCATCTTCGGAGGAAAATAAAACACGGGATTTATAAAAAATAAGAAAAGGTAATAGATCTAAAAGGTATAACTGACTCGTTTCTTTTTTAAATAAAATGGCTCTTAAATTCTGCAACATTACACTATAAATTTAAAGTGCATTCATACTAGATTCATACTTGCATTTTTTCATTTACCTCCCTTAATTTCTGATGAGTAAATAATGAATGTTATATTAAAAGAACAGACAAATATTGGGCAATATAATCTTTCCTCATGCTCTCAAGCTGAAGTAGGGTTTTTTTGGTGTGTATATATATATATATATATATATATATATATATATATATATATATATATATATATATATAAATTTTTTTTACAATTAGACCTATTAGAAAGAGCGCGTCAATGAACTAACGAACAACACTGGCTGAGCAAATCACTTCTGTCTGTCCACTCCAGTAAAGTATAATAAATAAATAATTCCCATTTTGCTACTGAATTCAATGAAAGTAGCATTGTCTACTTTGTCACATTAAGTGACAAGTAATTACTGTTATTTCTTGAAATGTCACATACGTCTTCACAATTACAGTTAGTATCCGAGTTAAAAAAAAAAAAAAAGAAAGAAAAAATATAAAAGCACTATATGCATGCCAATCATCCAGCTGTAATTATTTAGTGTTCATTTTATATGCATTGAGGACTGGCTATTTGCATAGTGGCATGGCAACAGACCTTGCATCAATAACCTGACCTCTCTACATGTCTACCTGCACTACACTGAGTGTTTTGCATTATGTGGCTGCCTGCCATATTCTAGTAGACATCTATTTCAGAGTCATCACCCAAAGACATCTTATTTAAAGGGGAAAGAGCGGACATGTCCTCAGGGGATGTTTAATTTCTGCAAGGTGCTGAGTGATGGCGAGAGCTGAAGGGCCGCCAGCTTTTCCACAGTCCAGAGGAAGTTTGTGATGGCTTTGCTGAGAGACTGATCACAGCTCTGCACCAGCTGTAAACACCAGAACATGTGACAGTGCCAGCTCTCCAGCAGCCATAAATACACATGAGCTCTGCTCAACTAAGGGCCTGTAACTGCAGTTAAAATAATAACACATCTAATCTTCAGAAATGAATTGTTCAGCCCTGAAAATATACTGAACCGCATATACGAATATTCTGTTATGAATTATGAATTATTGGCACCCTTCATAAAAATGATTGTTTAAAATAAACGTTAAACGTGATCATTAAAATTTTTCCACTAAACGAGAAACTATTATGTTTGTTTTAACAGAACAAAAGATTATAAATAACAGTGTTCTCAATATGTATCTGAAAATTAAAACAAACCAAAATAATATTTCAAATTAACTGCAAACAAATTGTCATTCTTGAAAAACTCCCTGTTTCCCTGAGGTATAAACATGAGGTTGCACACATGCAAAATTCCTACCATGGGAAAAATAAATACATTTTAATATAAAAACACAGGTGATTGTTGACTTGCACAAATCAAGCAATGGTTATAAATGACATAAGCAGTTTAAAATACCATTAAGCACAATTAGGGCCTTAAGAGAAAGGTGGAACAGTTTGAACTTTCCCAGGAATTGGCCCTATGAGCACCTATACCCCCAAACAGTGAGAATGATGGTAAAGCAAGAAAAAAAGAGCCCCAAAATCACGGCTTTATTTTATTGCGCAATTAATTGATTCTTGTGATTGTAAAAGTTCAAAGACAACTATTAAACGCACACTTTTATAACAACAAGCTGTTTGGAAGCTTTGCAAGAAAGAAGAGCACCATAAAATGTAGCACCTGCTGTTCATCAAGCATCATTAGATCTACAGTCATGGCCAAAAGTTTGCAATCACTTTACATACAGTGCCTTGCGAAAGTATTCGGCCCCCTTGAACTGTTCGACCTTTTGCCACATTTCAGGCCTCAAACATAAAGATATAAAACTGTAAAAAAGTATCAACTTAAGGGGGCTGAATAATTTTGCTCGCAATTTTTCAGTTTTTTATTTGTTGAAAAAGTTTGAAATATCCAATAAATTTTGTTCCACTTCATGATTGTGTCCCACCTGTTGTAGATTCTTCACAAAAAAATTACAGTTTTATATCTTTATGTTTGAGGCCTGAAATGTGGCAAAAGGTCGAACAGTTCAAGGGGGCCGAATACTTTCGCAAGGCACTGTATATAAT
>JAFFST010046299.1:198623-206123 GCA_022414735.1 Noturus placidus | reverse complement strand
GTCTCTTTAGTCCATCTCTGTAGGCTGGACATAGTTCAAGTCTTTCCATTAATCAACCTAGTTAAGATCAATCACACAAGCTAGTTTGTAAGGTGTAAGGAAAATATTAGTTCATGTATTATACCTAATTAGTACTGGGTGTATGCTGGAGAAAACTGCTTGTAGGTCTTATCCTTCATGTGTCATTTCGATCCTGATCTATAGCAGTGTCTTCACAAGGTGAAGATGTATGGGGGAACGTTTCATGGGCTAACAAAGCTAATTTACTGTAAAGATGGCAAACTTATCATATTTTTCCCATCATTTATTGTAAGTATAAAGGCACGAGGTTACGATATGTCCATCATCTTATCATCATTTCAGAATATGAATGCTCCAAAGTTTCATTTTAACAACTCCGTCAGTGAACCTACCTTTTAAATCTAAATTCGTGTGAACATGTTGCTGAATAGAAATACACAACACAGAAAGGTTAAGCTTTGTGTCTGCCAATTAAAGCACTCTGCCCACTAACTGCTGATTGAGCAGGTCTCTGGCATCATCCCAGGCTTTCCAGTGAGTATTGATTATTGCATCATACATCAAGTTCACACAATATATACTGAGGTTACAGAGGTTCAGCAAACAACCAGTGGACAAGGGCAGCAGCAAAAGCAGCACTCTGTAAAGTTATGATTGTGGAGCTTGGCCTGTATGCCCTACTCCTCTCACAGAGGCACAGTGGGCTTCACAAGGCCGCGTAAGCAGCCACAGGCTCAGTTTGCTTGGCTACAGATGGCCATTTGTAGCATGACTAGTTGCCAGCTTGCCTGAGGTTCCTTACCACCCACGCTGTACCTTGGCTTCTCAGTCACCAGAGCCAAACACTGACCATATATACTCATGCATACGTACACACTCGCACATACCAGCATACAGACAAACATCCCTCCACGAGCTCCTAGTCTGCACCAGAAACCACACAGACTATGCTTCATCTCGATGATATTTTTACGAGTTGACACAGTCAGTACACACACATAGCTACTTAACTAGCAACATTTTCACACAAACACACCCGATGCCTGGTGGAAAAATTATCCTTTAATAACCACCTTTAAGGAACAAGGATAATTGTCAGTCTCTCCAACCTGACCAACACGTATGCTTGACTTGGCACAAATGAATACATGTCCAGACTTCTCACCAATTTCAATGTGGAATGCTTTTATATAGAGCAATATCAGGCACAAAGAGAGTCCTTCAGTGATTTTTTGACAAGTTAACAGCTCCTACTGACATACAAAATGGCTGCAGTGACAACTTAACTGCCCTGCCAATCAATATTTCCTATTACTCTCATAGTCACTCACAAAACAAGAATATGATGCAGGATCAAATGAGGGAGGTGAAAATTGCATCCAAAAGAGTAGACGATTCACTGCTTTGTTTGTAAATGACTAATTTCTGCTTAAGTAATATCCCCAGCAAACATGGTCAATTACTGACAAAAGGTGTTTAGCTCTTCCATAAGTGTTCATTTATACAGAAATAACCATTTGGATGATAAATAATATAGTTGTTAACAATTATGCTTAACCTATAGAGCTCTGAGCTTTTACCCTGTCCTCAAGGGACAGATAATTAATCAGATGCTTTTACCTGTCAATTACTGCCCTTGAGCCCAATCATGTCACAGCTCAGTTCTGCCTCTTCTTTAACTCTTCATGTGATAAGGTACTGACTGTCTGGACGGCTGATTGACAGCAGTCCTGATCCAAGCACACAAATGCATCTTAAGCTCAGATGAGATGACCAGGACAGACACGTGGGGGCTAGGCACATCAGGCTTGGAGAGGTGGAAGAGGGTCAGTCATTTAGCCTTATTACAGCAGAGTTGTGCTAAAGGTCTGAATTGTCTTTCAGTGAAGTAATTTAGAATTGAATCTCCAGTGCGACTACTTCATCCAGGCTGAAGGCAAAGTTAGCCAGGCAATATTAGACCAAAAAAAAGGATCTTAGATGTATGTGGGGGTGAGGGGGAGACTGAGACATGGCTGTATTTTCTATTACTCACCCAGTTCCAAAACCCTTTAGATTCCACACAGCTCTGTTAACCATCAGCAATTATCTCCCTGTCAAAGCTAAAAGTAACAAATTTCCCCATATCCAGCCAGGCAGCAGCTTCAGCCGGACACAGGCATCATCTGACACAAGCTAAATCACTGTGCCAGGCATTTCTTCTGACAGACAAATGCAGTACCTTGGAAAACCTGGGTCCATCACTCTCAGTGGCAGTGAGAAGAAATGGATGAGCCTCTCCCTGTTGACCTTACTTTTCTTTCTTCCTGTCTGCCCTTCCTCCTTTCACCCCCAAAAGAGATTAAATGCACCTGGTTCTGTAAGCACTGAGGTATTCCAAAATATGAGTGTTATTAATGGCCTCTAAAGCATGCTGTTTAATCTTCTGCCAAAATGCAGCCATCATCTTTCCTCACCTTCGCCTTCCCCTCGCAGACGCACACAGGAAACAGGAAACACACTGCAGCCATTACCCACCTAGCATACAATATGCATTGTGTACTTTTTAGTCTGAGAAGCACATACAGTTCGAAGAAAAGAAAAAAAGTATTTTATAAGGAGAGTAGGGTTAACCTGCATAGCACATGTCTAAAAGGTCTGATGATGATTCCACTGGACAGACAGGTGGGGAGGAGAGGACCAGGGGACGGTTACGAAAACAGACATGACCTTTTCCATTTGTCAAACACACTTGGGCTACATTTCCACTGCACGTCACGGCAACTTTCTAAATTACTCTTCAAACCATTCCTCTCATGAAATCTGCACAAAAGCGTCAACGGATGAGAACGAACACTACAGTTACACCTAATGAAAAGCTACATCCATTCACATTAACATATTCATCATGGAGCAGGACGCTGGCTGTCACTAATGCCCAACACCAGTGGTGACTTTGGAGGTGGGGAGCGCTTCCTGCCACCAGCTTGTCAGACCAGTTAGGAAATCTGCAGCGATAAGCTGTCTGACTTCATCACGCACATGTAGACATGGGCATGCTGTTAGGACTGAAAGGCAGAAGATTAAAACACTTAGGGCCATATTCAGAGTTGGTGTTAATATGGGGCTGTATTCAGAGTACATACTGAGGATTTAATACTGAGATTTCGCACAATAGTATTAAGACCTCAGAAGTAACTGCAGACTTGAGAGTTATTGAAAAGAGTTACGCAAACTGGAGATGACGTAAAACAGAGGCATGTCTCAGGCTACATCCACATTCATCTGGATAGATCTGAAAACTGCATTTTCATTATAGAATCTTTCCCAAAATTGTGCATCCATACTGTATAAAAACTGCATAAAAACGTAAGAAGCTGTTGGCCTGCATCATTACCATCAGGTGTTTATTTAAAAATGCAATCTGAAGGTTGTAAAAAATCTTTAACAAAGCTATCAAATTGGATAGCAGGCGCAATAACTGCATTATATCATCGTCCACCAGCGTGTCTGTTTTCGAATGGGTCACATGACTGCGTCACTTGTCTAAAATTAAGTCATCGTTTTTTAATATTTCTATTTTCTCAGTCCACATGACAATGCGAAAATGCCGCTTTTAAATCTATCCACTTGAGAGAGCGTTTTCACCGGACAAAAAAGCTATGTCAGTGTGGAAGGAAGGCCAAAACATCGAGGAAAAGAATCTTTTTCTTTTTCAAATATATCTGGATATCTGGATACCTGGTCCTTTCTGCTCTCCGGACCTGCATGATCGGTCTCGGAGGTCCTACTTCTGGATGGAGCTCTCATCTGCTCCAAATCCAGACTGCTGGGACAAAGGCTTTTCAAAGCCAAACATATTACATTTAAAGCAATAATTGTCTCTTTAAGAATGTCAGTTGTTACCCAGATGAGGATGGGTTCCCTTCTGAGTCTGGTTCCTCTCTAGGTTTCTTCCTCTAAAAACATCTTAGGGAGTTTTTCCTTGCCATTGTCGCCACTCAGTGTCTTGCTCAGTTGGGATAAATTCTCACTTTTACTTTGTATGTACTGTGTTTATATTCCTGTAAAGCTGCTTTGAGACAATGTCTGTTGTAAAAAGCGCTATACAAATAAAATTGAATTGAATTGAATTGAATAAATGTAGTTGTAGCCTCAGGTGCAAGCAGTTGTGAACCTGCCCATTTTTCTTGCGCGATATCTGCTCAGACGCAGTATTATGTCTAGTGCGTTATATGTTATAATTAATTAATTATATCATCCCTAAAGGCCACCAAAAAAAGGATTTTCTTTTCTTTTTTTTCTTTTTTTTTTACTGCAGACAGGATAGCATCTTAATTGGAAACAGTGCTTTATGGATAACATTATGAACGACTCTAAATTAAAGTGAGCTGTAAATAGTAGCAGATTCATTCAGAATTCATGATCAGCTTATCCTTCAAATCATGGGCACATTTTTCTTTACAGGAAAGCACAAACTTTAAATTAACAAACGTATTAGGAAGACTTAAAGGTGGTACCTAGACGTTATTGAGAATCTACAACTCTACTCAAGAAAAATCTGCAACTTTGGAAGTTTGTGAGTTCCATAGTATGAATGTGGCCTCCAACAAACTTAACCAACAAACCAATCGACTTACCTCCCCTGCATAAATACTGACATAACTTTAGGACTTAAGTCGCTGACTGTGAATACATCCCTTCGTTTTTTGAATATGACCATGGCAACATCAGTGGTAATGAATGCAGCATCATCATGTTAATGAGTGATTTAAGAATTCAAAATGACAGATGTCATTCACATCTAAATGTCACTCTTGTAGAGTACCAAAATAAAACACACCTCTGTCATTCCTGGCCTGTCAAAGCGCACACCACCATGCACTGACCTTCAGAATGATTTCGAGCGCGATAAGTGAGAAAGGCTCAGGTGTTCACAGGCAGGCCTAAACAGCAGGAGAACTCACCGGATGTGCTGATGGCTAGCACCCCACACCACGCGTTACTTTGACTAAAGTAATTGGAGCTACACAACCAGTTACAGCTCTCCTACAACCTGGGGCTGGATCAATATTTGTTGGGATTGCACCTTGTTCCAACAACAGCAGATTTACAGAGGCCGCTTGGATTTACACATTGTCTTCCAGCACAACTCATCAGTGCAACCCAATTACTAACACCAGACAGACAGCATTAACATGGGCCCCATTGCAGCTTTATTGCCCTTCACTCCCCTCCCGCCTCATTCTGGCCTGTTCTGGTCCTGCCACCATAACGGATACTACACTTAAAATGTTCTCGCAGAAATAAATCCTCAGTCTTTCATTACTCCCACCTTGATTTACTTCATATCATCTCACTGCTATAGACAAAGATAACATGTTGTAAATTACTGCTATCTAGTCTGCTTGTTTCAGCGCACAGCGGGGGGAAAGCAGGGGGGAACACGAGGACAGAGGGAAATGGACATGGGCTTCCTTTCCTGGTCTTTCATGTGTTTTTTTTTTCCCCCTCCTCTTTCACCTTATTTGTCTGCTTTCCCTCTTCTCTTTCATTACTCCTGAGAGAGGGTTAGACTACTTTGTCATCATGCTGCTGACTTCATCTCAGGCACACGGAGGTGAATTCTCAAGAAAACATAAAATAACAAGTCTCATCTGCATGTCAAACAAAAGCTTTAATCCAGGGGTCTCCAATCTTATCCGGAAAGGGCCGGTGTGGGTGCAGGTTTTCATTCCAACCAAGCAGAAGCCACACCTGAATCTACTGAAAGCCAAGATCAACTGATTAAACAGGTGGATTCAGGTGTGGCTCCTGTTTGGTTGGAATGAAAACCTGCACCCACACCGGCCCTTTCCGGATAAGATTGGAGACCCCTGCTTTAATCACTAAAGCAACATTAACAGCCTTTCATTATCACTGATGCTTGAAAGGACCAATAATGTTGCGCACAGTAATCGCTAGCTGGTGTGATAAGTGCCGTGACTCAAGAGTGGGCTATGCAATGACAGCGCAACATGTGAGCTTTGATTTGTTTTGATCACTAAGCGCCATTTTTGTGGCCAGGGGGCAGTTGTCACTGTGCTGAGATTAATACAGGGTCGTGCACTGTCAGCAGGGTGTGACTTTAGAAGTGAGGTGCTAGTGGCATGGTTTCTCATTACCACACACACTCACAGCCTAGTACCATATTTCATACCCACCACCCCTAAAGTGTGTCTATCACCCTGTATTAATGTACCACTGAAGCATCAACCTTGAGATCTACTGCCATCTGACCTTATCCCCTCTTTTGGTTATATTACTCACATATACTGAAGTTTAGCATGTTTGACCGTCTTTAACATTATTCCGCTTCATTCAGAGAGCTGAAGCATATGCTGCTGAAGCATGCTGCATGAGCCCGAGTAAACAGTCGCTCAAAACAGCCGTTCAGTGGGCTGTCTCGTCCCCCCCTTACACGCCGTACAATTTCCTCCACCTTCCGTCCTATTTCAGTGGCTGATAACTAAGAACATTAGTTTTATGCCACTTGCCAGGCTCAAATGAAAAGAGAGCTAAGTTTAATGACACTGCAATTAATCGCCCCAACAGACAGACAACTAAAAGACAAGATATTGACTTCATTAGGGATAATGTATTATGTCATTAAGTCAGCAGGGTCACCTTGTGTATCACAGACGCCGGGCTAATATATTGGCATTTTCTTCAAATAAGATAAATTCTGATATGAGTGATAAAGCTGATTAGAAAATGCCTCATCCAGTGAAGCGATGCTTCCACAGAGCCTGCTGCTGCTACTGCTGCAGTCCTCCAGCAAGAACACACAGCCCATTACCGATCACAGCTTATCACATGGCCGCATTGATTTGCACAGGCAATTTAATCATTATTGTTTCACTCCAGTCTACAAAGAGAAATGTTTCGGCTTCAATGCTGAATGCAATAAATAAATAAATAAATAAATAAATGTCCAATGGACAAATTCTCTCCTGTCTTGTAATATTTTTTAATTACTCAAACACATTCACATTTCATAGATTCTGTGCGGAGTTACTTAATTATATGTAAAGATCAAATGCAAAACATGGTATATATATATATATATATATATAATTTTTTTAATGCATGCAGTTTAGATAACACAAATTCAATAATAAACTAGTTAATTAATATTTAGCCCATATGATCATAAATGGATTCTCAACCTTCCATAGGACTAACATTATTTGATTGCAATTCATCTGTTAAATTGTTTTCCATCTTCCTTTCTTTGCATGTCTCTAAGATGTCCAGAGCACGGGGACATACAGTGGCCTATCCCTGTGACCTTGGGCTTCCTTTTTTTTGCTGGAGGTATTGACATTTTCTCTCTCCATCCTGTGGCCCTTCCCCTCATTTGTCATGATTATTGCTGAATTCTCAGCTGTCATTTGTGGCTGTAGATCAATGGCTGTCCACTCCCCCTGTGTTGTATTGGCAGGGCAAACAGCTTTCAGT
>JAFFST010046299.1:179400-197024 GCA_022414735.1 Noturus placidus | reverse complement strand
TGTGTGTGTATGTGTGTGTGTGTGTGTGTGTGTGTGTGTGTGTGTGTGTGTGTGTGTGTGTAATTTTTCCACATCACAATCAACCAATAAAGGATAACTAAAAAAAATTCAACCACCCAACATATTGTGAGAAATACATCTTATATGTATATATCCATCCATCCATCCATCCATCCATCCACCCATCTTGAACCGCTTACTCCTTTTCAGGGTCACAGGAACCTGGAGCCTATCCCAGGGAGCATCGGGCACAAGGCGGGGTACACCCTGGACAGGGTGCCAGTCCATCGCAGGGCACAATCACATACACACAATTCTGCAATTTGCTCATATCTGGGATTGCTGCTATTTTTCATCTAAGAGCTATGCATACATTTACCAATTTATGTAGGAACACTTTGTGGGTCTTGCCTTGCTAAGTAATGAGCCTTCAAGTCACACTGGTGCATATGCTCATAAATTCCCCTCCCATTGTACCAAAAAGACAGGCCAATGATGAGCAAAGGATACAAAGGAAAGAGTATGAGGATGAAGAGAAACATGATTTATACAGTATACTGTATATAAGAGTTGTTCACTTTCAGTGAACCTGTGGACACTGTAGACTCAGATTCCTGTTCTCTGCTGGCATTCGTGGAACCAATGTGGCATTCTGCTGTGGGAGACCACTTGCCTCAAGGCTCAGTGTGGTGTGTATTCTGAGATGTTTTTCAGCTCGCCACAGTTGTAAAGAGTGATTATTTGAATTAGCCTAGCCTTCCTATCAGCTCAAACCAGTCTAACTGTTTTCCTCTGACCTTTCTCATCAATGCAGGGGTTTCCACACACAGAACTTCTACTCACTAGATGTGTGTGTGTGTGTGTGTGTGTGTGTGTGTGTGTGTGTGTGTGTGTGTGTGTGTGTGTGTGTGAAATCCCAGGAGATGAATAGCTTCTGAAATATTCAAACCAGCATCTGGCATCACTAACCATGCCACAGTCCAAGTAACTGAGATCACATTTGTGTACCATCCTGATGTTTAATGTGAATTTTAGCTGAAGACCTTGAACTGCAACTGCATGATCGTAGCTGCTGCCATACGACTGGCTGACTGGATACCTACATAAAAGCAGGTGTACCGGTGTTCCTATAAAGCAGACAGTGAATGTATATATTATTTAGCGGTGCTTGAAGGTTTGTGAACCCTTTCGAATTTTCTATATATCTGCATAAATATGACCTAAAACATCATATTTTCACCATAAACATGTGTTATGAGGATCAGACTCTGATATATCCGTGTTCTTTAAAGAAAACAGGGCGCTCACTCACACATGATCGTCATCCCATTGATTGAAAACACCTGACTCGAATTTCACCTTCAAATTAAAATGCTAATCCTAGAGGTACACATACTTTTGCCACTCACAGATATGTACTATTGGATCATTTTCCTCAATAAATAAATGACCACGTATAATATTTTTGTCTCGTTTGGTTAATTGGGTTCTCTTTGTCTACTTTTAGAACTTGTGTGAAAGTCTGATGATGTTTTAGGTCATATTTATGCTGAAATGTTGAAAATTCACAAACTTTCAAGCACCACTGTAAGTAATGAAGGGCTATCTACAGTGGTGATGAGACTTATCCATGGCAATATAAAGGCTGAATCAAAGGGACTGGTCCCCACTGTGTCTTATACGCTCACTTTTATTCTTGAAACACTTGCTCCCACGTGCCACTATTTTGCTTCTTGACACTCGTACACACTCCGTGCATTGGTGTTTCCTGTTTTTCCCCATCTCATCCTTTTCCCGCCGTTTTTCCCCTCCGTGTTTCAGCTTGGCTGAGCAGCGCTGACAGGCGGATTCCTTTGCTTTTCGCCGTATTAAAGCCACTTTCCCGCCCTGACAGCCTGTTCTATTCTGCCACCTTATAGCTTGGGCTTCACACTTCTCTGGGCAGCCACTGCTTCTTGACAGACCACTGTCACTTCCCATCATCCTCTCTGTATATCCCCCACTACCCCCCCAACCCCCCCTCCCCCCTCAACACTCCTCAGCACGCAGCCCCACTTTCCAGCCATTGCAATTATTTTTTTTTTGACAAGCCATCCATCAGCCTTAACTTTAAAAGCACTTTCTGCTGATATCCATTGTTAAAGCCCCTAGCCTTTTTCTTTCTCCCTGGAGCGCCTGTATGAGAAAATATGATATCAGACATGCAACCTACCAAACCATGTAAATTCACTTTGTTCTCAGCTATGTTTCCAATTTCACGTCCAATTTTTCGGTACATTATGCGTAGTTGTTGTGCCTAATATGATGTTGTCAAATCCCATTAAAGTTCAGTGCCTTGCGTGGCTTTAAAAACAGGTTACAATTTGTATTCCATAAAGTGGGAGAGGAGTGCAGTCAAAAGTCAAGCCGAATCCTATTAAAATTATCTGTTCAATTGTGACGTCCAAGGATGGAGTAATTTGGAAGCATTAGCAGAGACACACATGAATATGTCACTCCGGCAAATAATGGCGACCAAGGCGAAGGCACCACAGCTCTGCAAGTCAATAAAGCTCCCCAGCTGGTGACACAAATGTGATGATAATCTACGGAAATTAATATGGAACTTTCTTGCTTGAGCGGAAATTCTGCTGTGCTGTTGAGTCATTTGGTGCACTCCCACTTGGCCTAAATCTGTGTCTAGCCGAGAAAAAGCTGTCTACGTCAGTCCACTAAGCTCCAATCACCTCTGTCTGGTGTGTTCAGCCATCATGATTTGCATGTGCATAATGAAGTGTTTGCTTTATGCTGCCCAAATGACACAGTGTCTCATTTATCCAACAAGCAATGTGACCATCTGAGCAATATGCACTAGGATCTGTCACGTGAAGCTGCTCATTTACTATACATGCTTACACACTAAATGCACACGATATATGTGCTCTAATTCATCCTAGACATGTGGATTGCCCTGAATTAGAACACTGGGCAAATGCCTTTTGGTTTGTCTGCATATTGTGTTGCTTGGTTTTTGTTGTTTACTTGTTTGTTTGTTTGTTTGTTATTTTGCAGTAGCTTTTGTCATGTTTTGTTTGGTTTATGGGTGTTTATTAGAATACATCCTCTCTCATGTCTTATCCAACGTATGAGATTTAGCACTACCCATCCACCACTGAAGTTTCGTCATCCATGGAAATCATAACCATAAATCTTACAGTGCACCTATGATGCTTTTTCAAATATGATCTTTCATGTAGTGTGTTATAGAGCTCTCTGTGAATGTAAAAAGTCCACAAAGTTTCAAAAATCAAAGCGCACGACAAGCAGAGTTCTTGACTCCCAAAAGAAGGAACCGATTCTGAACAGCTGAAACGAGTCATTAGTAATTCCCGACTTACTTCCTGTACTAACCTACGTAAATTTGTAACAAAAAGCCCCGCCTCTGGTCTTCATCCGTTGCTCGCTGACAGACGGAGCTGAAACTCATTATGGTAGTGGGCATTTCCTACTTGAAACACGCTGACAGCAGTAGACCAATCACAACAAACTGGGACATCTGACCAATCAGAGCAGAGTATGCAGAGTATTGGGTGGCTGCGGCTCAGTCGGTAGAGCTAGTTGTCCACTAATCCACAAACCGTAGGGTAGGCGGTTCGAATCCCGGCCCGGGTGATCCCATACCGAAGTGTCCTTGGGCAAGACACTGAACCCTAATTTGCCCCCGATGGCAAGCTAGCACCTTGCATGTAGCTCTGCTACCATTGGTGTGTGAGTGTGCTCTCATTTGTAAGTCGCTTGTAAAAAAAATGTAAATATAAAAATAATATTTCTGTAAAGCTGCTTTGAGACAATGTCCATTGTAAAAAGTGCTATACAAATTGATTAATTATGCTCTCTGAAAGGAGGAGTTTAGAATGAATCCTTTAGAACGTGTCGTTTTTGACACTGGGGGAAAATGCAAAGCTGCAATTTAAATTATGAGCACATTAAAGTGTTTTTTGACCTTGGATGCATGTAAATGTGTTGTATGAGACCTTTAAAACTAAATTAGGCACGTTTCAAAACCACAATAGGTGCACTTTAATCTCAAAAGTACATGCTAATTCACAAAACTAAAAAACTAATTCACACACATACACACACTCACACACACATGGTAGTGGAGCTGCCATGCAAGGCGCTAACTTGTCATCGGGAGCAACTTGGGGTTCAGTGTCTTGCCCAAGGACACTTCGACATGTGGAGTCATGTAGGCCGGGAATTGAACCGCCAAATCTACGATTAGTGGACACCCCACTCTACCAACTGAGCCACAGTTGCCCCATGTATATAATAATAATAATAATAATAATAATAATAATAATAATAATCATCTGGCACCCTGTCCAGGGTGTACCCCGCCTTGTGCCCGATGCCTCCTGGGATAGGCTCCAGGTTCCCCCGTGACCCTGAAAAGGAGTAAGCGGTTGAAGATGGATGGATGGATGTATATGGAGATCCTGTGTTCCCTTTTAACTTGTAACTTTGTACCTGATGTATATTTAGTAGAAGTAGTACAGGCAACATTCAGTCACATGTTTTGCTTTCAAATCACTACATGCAAAATAGTTAGACCCAATTGTATTCAAGCTGACAACCAAATTGCCCTCCTTAACACACCTCTTTGCTAAAATATCACACTTTTAGCAACAAAACAGGATCTCACAACCTTCAGAAATATCACTCAGAATGTTAATGAATTACAGTACAGTGGTATACAAGTGTTAACTGCTTTAACTTAACAATGTAAGTTCATCTTATTTACACAAGGGAGATAAAGTTTCTACAAAGTTTCAGAGAGGCGGACAGGCAGAAGTGAGCTTTACTGCAATGCCATACATCAGTATTAGTGTCAAATACATTCTCCCTTTAAGAAAAAAAAAAGAAGGAAACACAATTAACAAGCTGATATCACCATGAATCTGGCTGAGTTAATGAATATCAAATTACACAGAGAGCTTTATGAATCACCATTAGGTGGAATTTTAATTGATCTAACAATTAAACATGACAAATGCGATATACACTGAATCTTTACTTTATTCATTCAAATAGGGAACTATTTATCTTGGTATTGTGCCTTCATAGCTAATTTCACATAGTGTGTGTAGCTAATTAACAAGGACGGACATGCATTACAGGCAGAGGATAATTTCGGTTGTTTACAGCAGGGTGCCTTCTGTTTAAAATGATTCGTCAGGCTCTCTGCTTCCTAATAACTCCTTGCGTCACCTTTCTAGACAAACACAAACTTTTACCACTACAATTCCTCATACAGGTATAATAGTCTTTCGATTATTGCTGGGTTTAGAGCTATATTTAGAAAAGAGTAAAATAATCCCTAAGTGAAATATAATGAAGTCCAAATATTTAATATATTAATACTAATAGAAACAACTACTAACGCAGACATTTCTAGAAATCACTGTGACACACAGGCGTACATAGCAGCACAGGCTTCCTGAAAAACTGAACACTTGTGTCAATGTGATTCCTTATTGTTTGAATAAATTGTTCAATAAATGAACATACTTACTTGCCTAACTACTGTCTTATTTTCTTAAAATTAACAACAGTGATTTAAAACTATTTCTTATCTACGGGTGGCTTAGTGGTTAGTACGTTTGCCTCGCACCTCAGAGGTTGGGGGCTTGAATCCCGCCTCCTCCCTGTGTGCGCGGACCTTTGCTCTCCCTGGAATTGGGGGGTTCCTCCGGGTACTCCGGTTTCCTTCCCCAGTCCAAAGACATGTGTTGCAGGCTGACTGGCATTTCCAAACTGTCCATTGTGTGTGAATGTGTGAGCAATTGTTCCTCTCGATGGCACCACGTCCAGGGTATCCACCGGAAAAATAAAATTTGGGCAGCCTTGTGCCCCGAGTTCCTTGAGATAGGCTCCATGCGACCCTATGTAGGATGTGTATGGGAAATGGATGGAAGGATTTCCTTTCTACTAGTTCATAAAGACGGTCTACCATTTTGTGTCTGAGCAGTGGGAAGCTGGTCATACCTGTTTGTTTGAATGAGATTGTATATATGCAGCATTTGGCCATCACCCTTATTCAGTGCAACTTACAAGTACAAGCACAGCAACCAGTGCAAGTTTGTTTGTTTTTTATTTTGTGCTTAATGAAATGATTACTTTTTTGATCACTAATAGAGGTATTACAAATAATTGTAGTAAAACGTCAGCAGACAGTTTATTTGTGACAAACCACTGACACACAGAAAATGTGATGAACAATTCTAGATACTTTACTAATTTAACTATTTGTTCATTTGTTTGATCATTCCTCCCTTCCTTCCTTCTTTCCTTCCTTCACTCTTTCATTCATTCTTACGATATTTATTGTGCTGACTAAAATCATCTCTCACACACACACACACTGTACAGGAGTGTTCACTCAGGTTTACTGACTGCTGACGTCTTGGATCATGCCGTGGAGACACCTGCCTGTCTGTGGGTCTCTGACAGCTCATGCAGCAGCAAATAATAGGCATATGGTTATCAATGATCCAGATGGCTTCTCCATGTCTGGAGACATAACTTTTCTCCTCTATTATCAAACAGTAGTAATTAGCCACAATCAAGTAGGTGTTAATTAAGCATAATGAAACCACTTCTACACGGCCTGTGTCTACTATTAGCTACTTATGGATGATAATAATAAGCACTGAGGTCTGTGAGTAATCGCTGCGCTGTGGAAGGCCTGGGGAACAGGGTGTGGGTATTAGTTCAGCTTATGATGGCTGTTTTGTCTGTGAGTTTGGCAGATTTAAGCCTGAAAAAGTCCTGATTTGCCAGGCTGTCACAGCTGCTGGGGAGGAACAAAGAGGAGCCAGACTCCTGATGACAACATTTCAGGGGGGTTTGTCATCCCCTCTGAAAGGATGGCCATTAATCAGTGTGACCCCTGCCTACCACCACGCCAGCACAGCACCTGCAGGCCGGCCATGTTTCAGGGAAAATTAAAGCTGTAAATTCACTCACTTCATGTGCATATAGCATACACACAGGCACTGAAGAGCCACCTCACAGCAGGTCAGCAACATTAAACATGAACACTAAACACAGATTCAGTGGAGAAGTTGCTTCCTAAATTTCCACGCACAACTTTACATCAAAAAAAAAAAAAAAAAAAAAAAAAAAAAAAAAAACACAGAAAGGAAATAAATATATTTTATCCAAGAAGGTTTTTGGCAAGTATGTTGTTTTTTGTTGTTGTTGTTGTTGTTTTTAACAACAGCTGCTACAAGAGATATATTTCAAACAAAATGAAGAATCGCACAACACATGACATGACAGGCAAGAAATAAATAATTATGTTGTCATTCACATAAATTAATGTGATTACATGTTCCCATCAGCTCATAAGACAACTTTCAGCACTTACCTATTTATGGAGATTCATCAACAGCAGCAGCAATGAGCATAAACATGAAAGAGAAAAAAAAGAGTGCGCAATGTCAATCATTTGGGAGCATCATTTAGATCCACTGATTAATGTGTCTCCCCACCTGTCACACATTTCTTTAAATAAAGGGTGTAATGAATAGGTTGGCAGCAAGATAACGCTGGCATGCACTGAAATCATGCAGAGTGTGACACATTTCAAAGCATGAACAATATATAAAGTAACTGTGATGACACGATCATTGATGAGTTCGGTGAACTCTACTATCCTATAAGCCACATTTACAACCTTTATTATATATCTGTTTTGATTTGGCGATATTTTCCACACCAGCTGTGCAGCCAGCATGCAGCGCTGTTAATATAACAGTACCCTGTACAAGAATATTTGCTGTATGTTAGCAGGGATGAAACTGGCAGCTTCATTAGAGAGGACGCGTGGGAGACGTCGATACAGATTGCAATATAACGGCAAAGTGAAACATTCAAACAGAAGTCAGGCCGTCGTATTGCGGGACAGTTCATAATTCAATAACACATAAAACCACGGCTATTCAGACAGGGTATGACACTTCTGTTATTATTTGCTATATAAAGGAACATGGTCTTTTTTATGCTCATCAAATAGTAATATAATTGCATTTCCCCACAGGCTGGGGTAAGAGGGATCTGTAGTGTTTCACAGCATGTCAGCTTCTGAGTTAAACCATTGAGAGAGAGCACAAGAGAGAAAGAGAGAGGGAGAGAGAGAGAGAGAGAGAGAGAGAGAGAGAGAGAGAGAGAATATCTCACACAAAGACAGGATGAATTAGGAAAAAAAATCAATGCTTCAGCTAGTATTTGACATAGTGTACTTTTCTCTTCTCTTACATTCTTTTTACTGACAGGAAAGTTCTGTCAACATCAGTTCATTAGGAAACAAAGAGAATGATGTGCGTTTTAAATAAGTGGGAAAAGAAAATTCTTCCCAAACAGAGGTTGCCACATCGTTAACAACATTCACATCCATACAAGTTGCTGCTCCCCTGGGTCTTCTCTGTGTTGTGAGTCCTGTTCCTTAAGGTAAGGTGTATTGTTTACTTCACACCCTCTACTGACACTTTGACACCCTAAATGCGAAACTTACAGTCCATCCGCCCTGGCTGCTTGATCCATTATGACATCTGGTGACAGTCACATTCTGCACTGCAGAACATGTGATCATTTCCTCATTCTGCCCTTCAAGGTGGGCTAAGAGAGAGAGAGAGAAAAAGAGAGAGAGAGAGAGAGAGAGAGATGGGGGGGACGTAAATCTGCCTGGCTACGTCATTCTGCATGAGAGTGTGTGCTGACAGAGTGACTGAATGCAAATGAATGCACTCTAAGTTGTAGGGCCAGGGATCATGGCCTTATTGGACAGAGAGGGAGCACTGTCTGAGTAGCACGGCCTGTGCCGTCTATTCCCCTGACTCCCACTGTAAATCACAGCATCACCAAAATGGGCCCAATTAAAAGGGGTCACTGTGGAAAATTGGGTACTTCATGTACAGTCAGTAATTTTTCTAGAACGATACATGAACCTCCCATAAGAGTAAATCACATGGAGCGAGAGGCGATAATCACAGGAACCATAGTCCATTGGCAGCTCTCAGCAGGGTTAGATAAGCCCGGCTTTAATCAACAACATATCATCAGGGCTGAGAAAGGGAATGACTCAAGTCATATTATCTTTCCAGCAATAGTGGCGTTTTCCAGAGCTTTGAGTTATGACTTCCTCTGAGAACACTCAGCTAAGAGCCCTCTTACACAATGAACAACTTTATCTGGAATATACTTAACATTGTACGAAACAGTAAGGTACTTTGGACTACAAGTGCAAAACGCATTAACAAACCAAACACAACAGAAAAACTAAAACCACAAACAACAAATAAAAACAAAACAACCTCGAAACGCAACATCAAGACTAATAACACCACACCAACTTAAAAAACAAAACAACACATAAAACCAAAAACATAGCATCAAAACCAATAACACATCAAAAATAAAATAAATTAATAAAACATCAAAACCAAAAACCACAACATAAAACCGAAAATATATCAAAAGCAAGAACACAACATCAGAACTAATAGCACAACTGCTATAATAAAAACACATCAGCACATCAAAAAACATGAATGAGAGCAAAACTACAAAACAAAACCGAACAGCTAAACTAAAAATGCAGCTTAACAAGTTAATGTTGATGTGTTTGTGGTTTGGGTTTTTTAATGTGTTTCGGTCTTACGGAAGTAAGTATGTGTCGCTGTATGTGTTGTGACTTGCGTGACACTTTTCTTTTAGTGGATGTTGTAGTGAAATGGCAGGTGATGATGAAGACAGGGCACAGTGATATAGAGGATGGCCCAGCAGGCTGCAGGATGTGTATTGACAGGGCTGAAAGACGAGAGCGAGAGGCCTGGAGTAAGTCACCTTGGCCCTCAGTGCAATGTCAGTCCGCTCCTAGCCATCACTCTCCGCCACTGTCCGCGATATTATTTAAAGCCAAACAAATATCAGCACCTGAATGTCATCGCAAGGACACACAGGCCACCTCTCATCTAAACTAATCAGTGTCCAGGTTTAAAATCACCCCCTTGCCTGCCCCCGCCTTCAAATCCATCTTCACCCATCCGGCCTGTGTGACAACAGCATCAGCGCTCGGCCCCTCCACATACCACCTGCACCAGATTTACTGTCACCACTCGCCACTGCAGTACGATTTATCGACATCCGATGTCAGCTCTCCTTTCAAGAAAGTGCATGTAGAATTAATTTTAACAGCGTCCTAATGTTAAATATCCTGGAAACACTAAATTTCACGCTAGGCGATGCTTAGAAATACATGTGCATATATCAAGATGTTGGGAGGGGGAATGGGTTCTTTTTTATGATAAGAGGTTACAATTTAATAACCAGCAGCTTATAATGACTTCATCTCACCCATTAATTACTGATACTTTATGCAGAGAAACTACTTCTAGTCATTATGTAATGCATCAAAAGTTAATTTAATTTGATTGTTTTTATTACTTAATTACACTGCCGTAATGAAATCTCGCGAAAGACGGATCCAATGTTGATATACGTCCATATGGTAGAAGCATGCAGCAGAAACTCAGATCTACTTAAAGACATGATTAAAAACCAACCAAAATCTGCGCTTTAAGCGGTTACAAGAAAACATGGTCAACACCAGGCTTTTATAATCAAATCAATATGATCCAAATGAAAATCCTATGCGTCAGTCATTTCTAAAGCTTGCTCTTAAGCACATACATATCTAATATCTGATTAAGATTGAACGCTCCCTTTGTTGGCTGTTTGTCTGGTGATTTTGATGACTCTTGACCACATTGTGCTCTGGGAGCAAGTTTAAAAACATCACAATCTCAGCAATAAACATGTAAATTTCAATCGATATGTGCTCACATTTTCTCCCTATTCAATAACAGCTGCAATAAAACCTCAGCGGCTGCAAGCGACTATAAAAGTATGTAAAATAAATTAGGAGAGCATAATGAGAGAATCCAACAATTCCTCCATAAATATAACATAACGACCACAACTAAAATGTCACGGAATCAAATCAATCAATTTTGCTGAGACAGAGGCCCTTTATGTTCATCGCATGCAGCCATATTTCTGCATATTTTACAGGAGGGTCTGATTCTGATTCCTCGAATATGAGGACCTGAACAGAAATCCAGCTAGCACATACAGGTTGTATAATACGTTTCCCCATGATTCATCACTGTAGTGCTGACACCTGAGGCAAAGCTTGCCTTAATTCTTTTTTTTTTTTCCTTAAATGATTTTTGGATGGCTCTGGAGGAAGGCGATGAGAAAAAGGACTAATTTATAGTTGAAGTAAAATGAGAGGAAAAACCATCATGACTTCCAAAGATAAACTGTAACCTTCTATTAATTTTTTTTTTTAATAATAGTGACCATGAAATTCATTTCAAATGGTTGATGAACCTCAAAGTCAATGTGCCCTAACAAATGTCTGAAAATAATCTGTTTAAAAACAGAATCTCAGCTTTTATTACTTAAAAAAAAAGAAAAAGAATCTCCAAAAAATGCAGAGGAAAATGACTAAGCCACATTTTCTCTTTATAAGGCTGCCTCATAAAAGCATCTCCATCATAAAACCCAGTGCCATTATCACACCAGGATACTTCTCTCCACGACCAGCTCAGTTCATTTGCAGGCTAGCTGGCTAATCTTTAAGCAGGCACTTGACCTTATGAGAACCCCTCATATGTTACAAACCAGGTGAATAACATAAAGAGCAGGAATGCAATTATTCAAAGATGCTTTCTAAAATGACTCCCGTCAGCTAGGGGACGACCTAATACCAGTGTGTGATTGATGAGTCTGTTGCTTGCGGAAAATAAAAGCTCCTTCCCCTGAAGTCTTTCCCCTGAAGAGGCATCCAATCTGAGACCAACACCTGTTTACGTTCCAGCCCTCTCATTTCTCGGAAAGGTGATGGTCTAGAACTAAAAGTAACATGGGCAAGCAGACGGGGCAGATACAGATATACAAACAGGACCAGGACTGTACTTAAAATTAGGACAAATATACCATGCAAATCTATAAGCCATAATTAGAATAAAGAAATGCATTATGTATATGCATTATATGCAGCTATACACTCACTGGCCACTTGATTATTATTTGGAACACCTGTATGCCTGCTCATTCATACAATTATCCAATCAGACAATAGCAATAATAATAATAATAATAATAATAATAATAATAACAGGGCGGCTGTGGCTCAGTCGGTAGAGCGGGTTGTCCACTAATCCACTAATCGTAGGGTTGGTGGTTCGAATCCCGGCCCGGGTGATCCCATGCCGAAGTGTCCTTGGGCAAGACACTGAACCCTATGTTGTCCCCGATGGCAAGCTAGCACCTTGCATGGAAGCTCTGCTACCATTGGTGTGTGAATGTGCTCTCATTTGTAAGTCGCTTTGGATAAAAGCGTCTGCTAAATGAATAAATGTAAATGTAATAATAATAATAATAATAATGCAGATACCGGTCAAGAGCTTCAATTAACAACAGTCTCCAGAGTTTACACAGAATGTTGAAGGAAAAAAAAACATCCAGCGAGTGGCAGTTGTGCTGATGAGAGAGGTCAGAGGAGATTGGTGAGACTGGTCCAATCTGACAGGAAGGCTATAGTATCTTACATAACCACTCTTTACAACTTTGGTGAGACAAAAAGGATCTCAGAGTGCACAACATGTCAATCCTTGAGGCTACAACAACACAAGGTTCCATGTTTTGTGCATTCAGAGATTCTTTTCTGTTCAACATGGTTGTAAAGAGTGATTATTTGCGTTACTGTACCCTTCATGTCTGCTTGAACCTTGGCCATTGTCCAAAGACCTCTCTCATCAACAAAGATTTTTTGCTCAATTGAGTTTTTTTTGTTTATTGCACCATTCTGTGACATTCCCAGGAAAGCAGCAGTTTCTAAAATACTCAAACCATCCCATCTTGCACCAACAACAATGCTATGATCGGAGTCACCGAGATCGTATTTTCCCCCCATTTTAATCTAAACATTAACTGAAGCTCTTAACCTGTTCCCGCCTGATTGTAAACATTGTTTGGCTGGTATGTGACTGGCTGATTGCATAATTGCATGAACGAACAGGTGTGCCTATTAAAATGACCAGAGTTTCAATTCAGAAATCTGGGACATAAAGCCATGGAAATCTAAGGAGCACGCCCAAAATGTGTTTCCCTGAAAGCTGCACATTTCATTTTACTTATTCGTCTCATAAAAGAAGTGCACTGGCACGACATGTTCCAAAAGCAATACGATCAGCGGTAACAGCAACTCCCTAAAAGACACCCCATCAAAAAGATATACTATCAGTCGTTTTTCACAGGCATGCATGCTGAGTATTTTGTAGTCCTCCACAAAGCTCAGCTATCAGATGTGCCTCTAGAGGTAGGTTGTTTAAGGAACAATTAGGGCGGTATACAAAGCCATTTGCAGGCAGTCTCGCTTCCTCGGCTCCCTAACTGGAGTACCTTTCAGGCCTGATTTATCACTCTGTCGCCTTCAGAAGGCAACATAATTAATAGGAGCATGGACTTCTAATTTCAATGACTTCCACAGCAAGTGGATTTCATTTGATTTATGATGGCTGGCGAGTTTGCATTTTATCAGTTCATTCAGTCATTATTTATGCTGATGACCAATTTCAATGGGTCGCTATCATCTAACTCACTACTAATCAAAGAAAATTAGGGTTCACTGCATTATTTAGAAGCTACTAATTTATCTTTGGAACAAGGCTAAAGAATACTTGCAGCCCTGCCTAAAATCCACCAATGACTCCAGAGTTTAAAAAGGCATCATTACCATTAACAGGGTCAAAGCACCGTGAATGACGCAATATATTCACACCTATATGGAGAAACCCAACTGCATGCAAAAGAAGTGTACAGCAGTACAAAGCTCTGTACTTGAGATACAGACAACGGCAGTTCCTTAACTAGAATTAATTGACTTTTCAGATAGGATATGGTAGATGTAGTCCTAGCCAAGCAAAACAAGAGTTCAGAGTTAGTGCACACAATTTGGAAGTCCACAAAAACAGAGCACTAAGTTTAGCAAATAATTAACCTGTGTGAAATGGAAAATTTTACAGTAAGAGATTAGGTATGACATTTTTTTACAAATATTTTTTATAAGTATCATAATAAAACATTGGCAAGCAAGCAGAAAGTGTTGGGGCATTAACCAGCGGTCATACTGGACATATAATAAAATCCACCTGGGGAAAGAACCCATGAGAACATGGTACAAGAAAAAGGGGTTTGCTTCTGGTAGTTAATCCTCCTCCATCTCACTGTCATCTAAACCAAGCATAACCCATGAATCCTGCAATCTTGGAAGAGTAGGCAAAACAAACAATTTCATTTTTCACAACAATTGAAAACAATTTCATTTTTCAACATAAATTTTAATTACTCAAAACAACAAACTAGTTTGCTAGCAAAGGTTAGCTGTACTTTCCCCTCCATAAACATGTCACACCAGAACTGTCACCTGATTTAGATCCAATGACATTTATAAGGTGAAGAGCTGGACCAGGTATATTATGTATGAACTTTTTTGAGGAACATGACAAAAAAAAAAAAAAAAAAAACATTATACACACAGACAACAAGGTTAAACATGTGGCGTTCATATTTATATATACATACATTAATCAGCAAGATAGCTGATGATCCTAGAACTTATTCACAGTTGACATTAAGTCATTTGTTTGCAAGTAGTGCAACAAGACACCAGACAGATAATATGCATGGGTGATGCCATCCTTTAATAAAAACAAGATATAATTAGGATACAGGAAGTCAGTTGTATTTAATTTATTTAGTGATTTTAATAATAGATATTGTCATAATGCAGTTTTTCAGAAATCAGAATGTCAATTTAGATCCTTAATGAGCAAGCCAGAGGTGACGGTGGAAAGGTAAGAGAGGAACCAAACTCAAAAAGGAACCTGTCCTCTTTCTGGTGACATGGGATAGTGCAATTATAAATCACAACACCCACACCGCCCACATTCCTGTTAATATACCTGTTTTAACCCCTATTTATACATATTTATTACATCTGTTAACAATTTCACTGTAATTATCTCAGCTTGTTGCACACGATTACATTCCACATACAACTGCATGTATCTGCACTTTATTCCTCGTCCATACTTTTTCTGCCATCTTTTTTGCCATCCATCCTTAGATTCCATCCATTTTCCGTACCACTTATCTTACACAGGGTGGCGGGGAGAATGGAGCCTATCCCAGGGAACTCAGGGCACATGGATAGGGTGCCCACTTATCACAGGGCACAATCACACACACATTCAGACACTACAGATACTACAGACCATTTGGAAATGCCAATCAGCCTACAACACATGCCTTTGGACTGGGGGAGGAAACCGGAGTAACCAGAGGAGACCCCCAAAGCACGGGAAGAACATGCAAACTCCACACACACAGGGCGGAGACGGGATTCGAACCACCAACCTCAGAGGTGCGACGCAATCGTGCTAACCAAATTCTGTTTATAGGTCAATGGACAGTCGCTAAAACATTTCACTGCATGTCATATGGTGTGTGTGGGTGTCTGTGGGTGTCTGTGACCAATAAAATTTTAATTCTGAATTTCAATTCTTACAGAATTGTCTACTATAAAGTCAAAACAATACTATGTATGTTGAAGGATGAGCACAAGAGACTTGATGATTCACAGCAGAGGTTCTGAGATACAAGTCTATAGCAAGCAGGTGAAATTATCCACTGAAGAAGAGGTGAGTCTTGGGCATAAACTGTTTTTGGAAATGGTAAGAGCAATCTTTAAGATTTCCATACAGGATGATCCACAGCAACTGTTAGGATTTCCAAGGAAATTACCTTATTTGTGCAAGAAAACATTATCTGACCTTAAGAGAGCCATAACAAATTTTAATAGAAGTGTATTCAGTGATAAAATTCCTTTGTTGGTACTTACGTTAATATAATTATCCTGAAGTAATGCTCCACCGATGTCAAATGACATTTATGAGGAAAGAGCTTAATTCATAATCCCTCGTTCATTCTGGCCACAGTGAGTGGCCCTGTTAATATTCACGAGAACTAGCAATTTAGAGCAGAAACCGGTCCAAACATGAGAGCGGTTTATGACTTAAATCAAACATGCGTCTCAGCCTGCCAAATATGTCTGGAAAAACAACTGCGTTCATTTAAAAGGCCAAAACCAAAAGACCTTGAAAAGACCAAAACCATAAATGATCTACGATATGCTTTTTAGGTCACAAATCCAAAGAGTCTCATATAACTAACTAATATTTGAGCCAATTACTGTAATTCATCATATGCGGCATATAGAGTGGGAATGAAGCATCTTGTTCAAGGGAAGTACAGAGATGAAAAATGCATGCTTCAAAGATTTGATGACAAATCCTGCACTGATGATCATCAGACTGAACAGTCCTGACATGTTTTTATTGACGTGCATGGGACATATGCATGTAATCCCGTTTGAGGATAAACGTGTGAAAATTGTATCCAGAGAAAGAGATGTGGGCAGCCCACAGGAATGTAAGAACCTGTATTGAGATTTATTGGCAGCGGGATTCTACAGGGATTGAGCATTACTCATAGTACACGCTCTGTGTCAGGGATTGTTTATAAAATGAGACAGCTTCAGTTGAGACAAGGCTCTGACAACAGGGCCTGAGCCATGCGACATGAGCCCGGTTCACCCCTACTCTCCTAACACCTCAGATATTCCGCCAAGCCTTCAGCAGATCCTTGATAAATGACTAAGTCAGATAAGACAGCGTGCACAATTACTCGAGCTCCTGAGCAGCTCTCGAGCATCTGCATCTACAAAGAGGACCTGATTTTCCTCTGTCAGACTCGTCAGTTCACTCTGTCACACTGTACAATAAAGAGATCCTCTGTGTATATTCGAACTCAGTCACTCACAAAAACAGAAAACATACAAATGAGGCTAGACTGGACTATCACTTCACAGCCAGTACGACCCATTTCGCACGATCTAGTCAAATAGCTCCAGGCTAATGGAGAAGTGTTTCAGCTCCTTTCAATAAAGAACGCCTATTCGGTTTGACTCAAGGCGAGTAATACACCAACACACACAATAACTACTGTCTGATGCCAGCCCCTGTTTACAAAAGAGCTACCTGCAGTGACTCTAAAGACCCTGTAAGGTTGTTTATTCAGCAATTTCCACAGCCGCTCATACTTTACCTGCTCTTATTAAGGCGAAACAACAGAATCACCTTCAGCTTTATTAATGATGGTCCTCCGGTTCAAAGATGCCTGCAAAAAATTCTCAACATCTGTTTGCTGCACTCACTTCTCAGCGGGGCTGCAACTATTTCTCATGCTTAATGATGCTCATCCACTCTGCAAGTTTTACGGACAAATGTGTCTTCGGTCACATTCATCATACTGAATGAATGCTTGTGATGAGGCGTATGCTGGCCTGCTTTGCTCTTTCTACTACACTTTAACAAATGACAGCCTCCTCCACATGTTTTTCATTTGTGAGATGTATGTGTATATATATATATATATATATATATATATATATA
>JAFFST010046299.1:130658-136976 GCA_022414735.1 Noturus placidus | reverse complement strand
ATATATATATATATATATATATATATATATATATATATATATACTTCATTCATAAGTCATACTTCATTATAATACACAGCTGTAAAAGAATGAAATAATTCATTAGTGCAATATGCATATATGAATACACTGATTAATCATATTTCAAATTCTGACAGACTTCTCTAATACACAGCCATGAAAAAAAGAGACACGCAGACACACATACTCATACACCAAGTGAAAAAAACAGCAGCATCTGGCCAGCTTGCTTCTCACCCATAGCAGACACAAGCATTTATAACCTTAAAAATGACTTCTGGGTAGCAGGTATCCAATTATTCGTTACCCAGGAAACTGTGCTAAATGCAGAGGCTCAATGATTTACTTGCAACCTCTCCTTTTATTAAAACACTTTGTCTTATTGTTTTATTGATTTACAATCTGTCCTACTTTTTTGGCATCTGAAAACAATCAAGCAGCAGAGCAGCAGAATGTTTGGACATTAATCGTTAAAAGACAGTGTTTTATTCCTGGCCAGGGGTTTGCCTCACCAGCTGCTATGCATTCTGGTAAAAGGGAATGATTTATGGCCTTGTCGCCAAAACGATGAGGCAGACTCATTAACATATCGACAGCACCCAAGATGGATCATCAGCATTGATTATTTCATGGCCTGTTGATGCTCATTTGTTAAAAAGAGTGCAGAAAAGAGGGAGGGGAAAAAGAAAAAGGGAAAAAGTAGGTGTAGGTGGCAGTAGAGAGAGAAAGCTAAACAGACTGCTCAGGGTTTTATAAGTGGATCATGAGCACATTACCTCACAAAGACTGATGTTCACACCCAACACATCAGCATGCTGTAACATACAGGCATCAGTGACTGACAGCTATTAATCAAACTGCAGTGCTTTGTGGAGACATAAATAAAAACAACAGCTCTCAGGTGGCATGTCATGTGAAGTGCCTTCTTTGTTTTCATAATAATATATTTCAAGGCATACAATAATAAAGCATCAAATCTATATGATCCAAGTGGATATTGTGTGTGTGTGTGTGTGTGTGTTTGTGTTGTTTTTTTTTTTTTTACCATCACAACATTATAGATGGTTATTGACAGAACTGTGGAAGCAGATCAAATGGATAATACTTAAAAACTTAAAAAGGAGGAAAAAATTTGAATTGTGGCATGTACAAAAGTTTTGACCCTACTGACAAAGCCCCTTTGGTAGATTTCACAGCTTAAAAATGCTTTTTCTGTAGCCAGCTTGGAGTTTATCTACAATTGTTTAATGAATTTTCACACATTCTTGCCGAATACTTCAAGATTTACAGTTGTTCTTGGCTTGTTCTGTATGTTCTTGCACAGTTTTTCAATGATGTTTAAGTCAGAGTACTTTGATTGCTATTCTTAAAGCTTCAGCTTGTGCTTCTTGATGTAGTTCATGGTAGATTTCAACCTCTTGTTGAAGCTAATCTCTTTTCAACTTCAGTTTCTTCACTCCCAGATTTTGCAGATATTTACTGAAATCCATTCTTCCAATTACCTGGGCCATGCTTCTTGTGCCACCCAACCATGAAGCTCATTCATGCCTAATAGTTGGCAAGGTGTTATTTTTTCCCCTCTTTTTTCTTTAAACATACCTTTGGTGATTGTGGACAAATAGGTCCATATTTACGTCATCAGTCCACAGCACTTGTTTCCAAAAAGCCTCTGGATTATCTACATGTTGTTTTGCAGACATCAGACATTCACTTTTGTGAAGATTTTTTCTGATGACTCTTCCATGCAGGTCATATTTGTTCAAGCAATGCTGAACAGTACAATGGTGCTCCACCACTCCTGTGTCAGCCAAAAGTTCCTGCAGGACCTTAGTGTCATGTGAAGGTTTTGCTTTCCCTTTTTTGTCAGCATATGGGCAGTTCTAGCTGAACGTTGTCTTGGTCTTTCATATCATTTTTTCCACACTTCCCTAAAATGCCAATTCTTTAAGACATTTGGGACAATGGAAATTGTGAGCTGGGAGTGCCTTGATAGCCATCATCTGCTTTGTAGCCATTAATTAGCGTCATTTCAGCTCCTCAATCACTTAGAAGAGCCTATGGTTCTTGGTATTAGCACAAGGTTGAAGAGTCCAAGAATGTATTATTGTTATGAATCTCCAAAGTGAGCCCTGACTCACTGTCACATGACCACTTGCATCTGATACATCTTTTTGTTAACAAGCATTCTGTTAACATGTGACATACATGTGTGTATGTAAGTCACGATTTGTTCAGTATTTGGGGTCGGGCTTTGTTTGTTCCTGTTGACACGTTATGCTCTCTTGCCTCGTATATTCTGGTTTATGTGTTGTTTGGCTCTTTATTAAATCGCACATGCATCCGTCTCTGCCTCGCATTCATGACAATTAAACTTTGGAATTGTTATTACTAATGACAATGAGTGACCTGATAAGTCAATTAAGTTCTGGGACTTTACATCTGGAAGAGCGACCAAATTAATGATGGTAAGCTAGTACGCTGATTTCTCCATCATGACAATGATAGAGTTCCCAGAGTGACAATTGGCTAATTGATGGGCCAATCAGTCCTTACTAAAAAGCAGGAAACATGCTATACCTCCTGATTGTCATTCTTTTGCCTGGCTGTCACGGTGTGTGGGAGTAGTAACTTTGCCGTGAGAGAGTGTCACACACCCTTCTAAATCACGGACCGACAAGCACTTGACGCATATTGACCATCTAATCTTTAACAAGGAGCCAGAGAGCAACGGTCAGCTTTTTTAAGATCACCTTACATTTGTATCAACAGTCCATCAGCCACATGCCGGATCGTCTTACTGCTCATTATGTGAGACAAATTCTCCGATAGATGTCTGCTTCTGACAGCGAGCAGAATAAAACGGCACTCCAGCTAAGTTCTTTGCTTCTGATTAAGTCAATGGACGGTACAAGGAGAAGTGGGTGAAAAAGGCTGCTGGCCTCTAAAAGTCCTTGGTGGAGAGTGTGAAGCAGTGGGGGAGAAAGTGTGTGTGTGTGTGTGTGTGTGTGCGAGTGCAAGACAGAGGTCTGCCCTGCCCCTTGTACAGTATGGACGGGGACTTTAAATTGCTTCCGTCAGTGGTGCTGAGTAATGAGTGTGATTCTAATCGGAGTTCCTGAGGCCAGCAGCATTAGTCTTCATCTCCGAAGGGCCCTCTCCGCCACCCGTGACATCTAATGTAGAGCAGGTCCACCCGTAATGAGAATGCATTCTGCAGCCAAGCCACTGCCTACCCTCTACCCCATATCACACAGGAAGTCTTCGGTCGGGACAACAAGGTTACCGGCCCCCATCTTTGCCTCCAGCAGCCAATACATATTCAAGGGCTAGAAAATGGCTAGAGTCTCCCACTGCAATACAACCACACACGCACAAAAGCCAATACAGCCGAGTGAATGAAGGATAATTAAACTAACGCATAGCTGTAGTGACAATTTTAGTCTGAATTATGTCAGGACAAAACGTCTTACAGTTTTTGAGAGAAATCTGATACGAGTTAAGCATACGATTCCCACCTCCTGTCTTTAAAAGAAAAATTCTATCCAATGTAATCAATACACATCCTCACTTTTAAAAACAAATATAAAATGCACTTGCACACAGCCACAGAACAATGCTCTGAGAGATTATGCAGTGGCCAAACCTGCATGGATGCAAAGAATCCTGAGTGAGCTATAGTAGCAAGAAGTAAATTGCAGTGGGGCTTTGCGTGGCTGAATACTTTAGCAAGCCATTCCTCTCTGTCTGTCCCTGTTTGCCTGTGTTAAACTCCCCTTTTGCCCTCATCCATTCTCTCATCCACTTCCTGGCTTTGTGCATCAATCAATCGGTGCACTTTGTCAGCACCAACTTCATCCCAAATCCTGCAATCAAGCCGGAAAAAGAGTTCACGGGTACAGAGCTGCAGAGCCTCCATTTGCATGTGTAGGTTCCCGTCATCCATTCACATCCGAGCAGCAAGGGAACCTGGGAACATGGGAATCTAAGCCATGTCTCCTTCTACGGCATAGGCAGTCGCTCTTCTGTCCTCTATCTACCTCACACACACACACACACACACACACACACACACACACACACACTAATACAGGCAGACACACACATCTTCTCTGACTCAAACATTGACATGAACAGACAAAGACAGATGGGGAGCAAGGGAGAGAAGAAAGACAGGCAGTGAACAAGAGAGCGAGAAAGAAAGTGAGAGGTAGAAAGTAAAAAGGAGGGTGAGAAAAATGGAGGGTGGCATTTGGAGAGAGGAGGAGGGAGTGATGTTTACTGGATTTTCTGAAACAATTGGTGCTCAGGTCAGGCTGCGGCTCAATTTGTCTTTTCTTGCCTGCACATCAATAGAAATCACAGGGTGAAAATGTATCGCTAATTAAGGGCTCATCAGGCTCATGTCAGCTGTGCTTTAGACGGAGAGAAGAGGAACTCTGAGGGGACTTTTAGTGCTCTGCACAAGCTACTAGTGAGAAACACTGCTGAACAACTCATTCTTGCACTCTGCTTACACACAAAATAAAATAAGAGATTGAGTCAAGTGAATAACATGTTTGTTTGTTTTTCAATATTGCAAATAGGTTTTAGGTTGCGACTACAAAATCAACATACCGATCTCTTCTTTACGTCACATCTTTAAGATTTTCATTTGACTCACCCTCGAACTTCAATTGCCCATTATATAAAGAGGTAATAAATTGCACATAAAAGCATACTCCTAAAAGCACTCATAACACATTCTTGGAACACTATTTCAATAAATTAGCTTTGAGCGGTTCTAGGATTCACTGTGCTAATATACACGCGTTCACTGAGTGCTAATACATTTCTCATTTGAAAGTGACATAAACAAAATGTTTTAGGATTTTTTTTTTACAAATTTGAAGCAAAGAAAGAAAAAGGTTTAACAGCCATTGAATCGAGCCATGTTTTCACTGGATTTGATATAAAATGGTTCATCAGGTTTAACACAAACTTGTGGAGTCCACTGCAGTTCGAGTACACAGTGACTGCATTTACATGGACAGCAGTAATGTAATTACTGACCTTATTCTGAATAAGACAATATTGTGATTAAGGTGTTTACATGAGTCGATTTTAGAATATTCCTTCCATGTTCCCGTTTTACATGTTATACAACATAGATCGATTAATGGCACACGTCATTACATCATTGCGCCACGCCGTCCCTCCAGAATTTCACGTATCAACATACAGTTCGTCTTCGTTATGGTACGGTAAACAGTTTTGGGTGTTCAATCTTTAATTTTACTAAAGCTTCAAGTGCAGTTAACTATTAGTCATGATGTACGTCCAATAGGCGACTGGTTGAAGCTGTGTGCTGCGTTCCAAACCACATACTCACCGTCTATATAGTAGGTAAAAAAAAACCCTGTATTTCACTTCTTACTATATAATAGGTAAGTACGTGGTTTCAGACACAGCTGTGCTCTCTTTTTTGCCGGAAAACGGTTGAACACTTCCATGTGTGTATGTGTCCCCTGTCGCAAAATGCGGTGAAAACTCTCATACGACGTTAATAGTGTGATTAAGGTGTTTACATGTCTATAATGCACTTTGATAATGCGACTAAAACAGGAGTACTCCACATCTTAATTCGATTTGTTTACTTCGAGTATGACTTTAGTCAGATTAAGGTCATCAAGAATCGTTGTTTACATGCTAGTTTCTTAATCAGAGTATTGTCTTAATCGGGTTAATATCGGATTATTGTTGTCCATGTAAACATACTGACTGTCATTAAAGCAAAAGTTGGACGTACCAAATACTAAGAAATTCTGAAATTCATATAAATATTTCTAAGATTCAACTTTTCACTCAACTTGTTGCTGACAATATAATATGTGATGATTTTTTTTATTTTATTATTATTAAATTATTATTATATTAAATAGCAACGAATTAAATATTTCCACTACAGGCCTCAGATTTAACTGAAATACAAGTACAGGGATTCATACTTCCATTCCTCTAACTCATAATTTTAATAAAGCTTATAGTTCAAATAAAAGAGTAAGAAACTGCATGGTATCCTTTACCCCAAAGTCTCAATATATAGAAGATTATGTTTGCCAGCACCATGGTGGTTGTGCCTTCGTCAGTGGATGTTCATAGACTTTTTGAATTTGTTAATAAGTTTAGCAACAGAATCGTGTGAGATGTGCTTGCCATGTTTCCTGTTAAGTCCATCTCAACCTGCGACAGTTTCCCGATCCAGCCATGAGAATGATGGATAAAAATATGAACAATTTTGGAAGAAATTTTGCTAAAAAG
>JAFFST010046299.1:89884-122513 GCA_022414735.1 Noturus placidus | reverse complement strand
AAAAAAAAACAGTCCTCTGGAGAAGCAGTTGAAATGAAATTCAGAAATACAGCAAATGGATGAATGAAAATAAAACCTAGTTTAAGAATATAAATAAACGTACGAGTAAGTATATGTATATTTTCCTTAGGGCTTAAAATCTCTTCTGCCATTTTCTGCATACTGAGAAACAGCACTAAGCTGTACCATTCCTTGTCGCTTGGGTTATTATTACAATACAAATGTAACACTATTGTTATGCATTTAAAATAATTATTTGAGGTACTTAACTGGAACATAATTCACCTTTCTAGGTAAAAGATACATATTAAAAAGGTACAAAAGATAAGAGTACCACCACGGTGACAAAAAAAAGGTACAGTTAAGTACCCCTTTTACTTTGAGCTCATGGATTTAAGTATAAAAGCAGTAGAGTGTATTAACATCTAAGGAAGCCCTCTACTTTAGAAAGATGCCAACACTCCTATACAAGGCATGATTAAGACCCCTATGGTTTTGTTCTCTATTCCTCAGACAGTCCTTTCAGAGCAGGATGTAGCCAGAAAAATCCTAGTTGCTCTGCCTGGAGTGGTGTCTCTGATAAACACACTTCTTCCTACAGTAGGAGGGGTCAGGAGTTCAAACCCCAGGTTTTAACAGTTAAGGCTGGGATGTGAACTCCTGACCTCGGCAATTCGGAGGAGGGGAGGCATTTCAATGCCGAGCTGCCTGGATTTACAACTGCATGCTGACTCCATGCAAGCACAGCAGAAAGCACCTGATAGCATCTCCTTTGGGGAGGAGGAGTCGCTGCGCTCCCTTTGTACTTTCAGTCACAGCCAGGCCTGCACCATAAATCATGTTAATTAGTTGACTGATAAAATAAATCTTAAAGAGTCAGGCGAGATCCTGTTTCCCGCACTGTTTTAGGCCGTGCTGCGTTATTTGTCATCTGCGAGTCACTATTTAATCTAGCCATTTGTAGCAGGAGGTTTTTTTCAGAGGGGTCTGGACGAGCCAGAGGGATGTAGAGAGGCCGATACAGGTACCTTTAGCTCATCCATCTTCCCCTGGGTGGTCTACGCCGGCCCGAGCCCAAACACAGGCCTGATCAGCAGGGCGCTGGTTTCACATGCAGATGCTATACTTAGTTAACACAAAATGCTATGAGTCCTTAATTTACAAGTTGCCCTAACTTTAAAAATCATCATTAACCCAATGCCAAATGCAATTTAGATTTCTATGAGCATTAAAATTGAGTGTAAATGCAGAGAACTCTATAAAAAATATTTTAAAATAAAAATAAACTTTTTGAAAGCCTTTTTAAAGAGATTGTAAATTCCATGTCGGAGTAGTTGTACAAAACAGAAATGGAAACAACAGCACAAGACATTGTAAAAAGGTATTAAAAATCTAATAAATCTGCCTACAAATACTGACGTGTGAAACCTGTGATTTCATTTTGGCTTTATGACAGCACTATTTTCTGCGCATACTTCTGATGTTTTTGAGGAGATATGAAATGTGCCTCAGTTCCAGTGGCATGTGCCAAAGACTTAAAAAGGTCATCCATGCACCAAAATACTCCTCATGAAAGTACACTGTTTCATCAGTAATTATGGCTTTTTCGCTAGAGTGTTTTGTGTTTTGCTTTGTTTGTTCTGTCTCGGAGGCTTACAACCCTTCATTATCCATGGTTTGACTCCCTTCTCACCAAAGGAAATTATACAGGAGAGTGACAGCTTGCAGAGGAGAGTAGCGGTGGCATCCTCTTCCCTTAAGTGTGCCTGTAAATCACAGGGATACAGCTTTGTCTTCTAACCTCTCATCTGCTGACCCTGCAGAAAACCCTGCAGAAATTATTATTATTATTGGGCATGGTACGGTAAAATCCATTTCATGGCGCTGAATCATATCGGTATTCACAGTATTCATAATATCAGTATTACTCCCAGCTCTAAGAAGTATTAGTCATAGTAGTAGTAGTAATAATATCAGTAGTACTAGTAGTATAAATAGTACTAGAATAGTAGTAGGAGGAGTAATAATAAGAAGGAGAAAAAAAAAGAGTTTTGTAGTAATAGTAGCAGTAGTAATAATAATAATAAATGATAATAATAATAATATCAGTATTAATAGCACTAGTAATACCTGTAGTAGTAGCAGCAATATAAATAGAAAAATTTCCACTAGTAGTAATATTACTAACAGTAGACGTAGTAATAATAATAATAACAACAATAATAATATTATTATTATTATTAATAATAATAATAATAATAATAATAATAATAATAATAATAGTACTAGTAGTAGTACTAATGATAATAAATCTTGCTAGGTCAAGACTGTTTATTACAAATAGGAAGTGTCCATATTATAGTTCACTTGAGTTGTGAAGAAAGCTGAAAGCACTGATGAGGGTGACATTTTCCCTTCATGTCGGTAAACATCTATGTGGACTAATCAGGTGAGCTGAGATGGATATATATTATCACTATGATTTAAATTTAATATCTATACAGATTAGCGTCTTGTGCTAACTCTATTGTGATAGAACGAACTGAAGTAAAACTTTAGTGACAAACAAAGACCCTTTGTAAGTCAGACTGCATTGAGTAATGAATAGGCAGGTGTGACTGCCCAGACCAGCCTGTTTTGTTGCCTTTTAAGTAAACATTAAGCTGAAGTGATCTACAAAGGACAGCAGGACACCACACTCTGAGGAAGGTCATTCCACACAGAGATAAAGACAGCGACAGCAGGAGATCCATGTAGGATGAAGATTGTGGTGCATCCTGTTCCCTTGTGTGATTTAGTGACAGTCGTAAGCGATACAGAAGCTGCTTTTGTTTGAGGAATAAGGAAAGGAAGCTGGTGCGTAGAAAGTTCACTTCATCAGTGGTGTGTTCCGGCCTGTTTCCACATTCTCGCAGGAGAGGATTATCATGATGAAGCCATCTCACACTACCTATTGATCGGAGCCTTTGCCTCGCTCAGTGAAAGAAAGTCATGTCAATAAAATCATCACTAAATGAATACATTTTTCAATTGTGCTCTCCGAGATAATTAGGTTGTACATCATGGCTTGGCTTTGCCACTATATCAGGAGTGAATTATGCAGCCCTCCAACACATCATCATCATCATCATCCTTAGTTTGCTCTGAGCGGCGCACTAATAAACTGATGGGTACATAATTCTATTCCTGTTCCCCTGCCAGTGAAGCACAGAGTGAGCCAGTTGAATAACTCTTCTTTAAGCCCATTACTGTCTGTAGCACTAATATCACCATCTAATGGTGGATAATACACAATATTCAAGAGTTCAATGTGTACTGTGTTTGCAAATGCCTTTGTAAAGAGCTGTACTTAATCATGCATTTCACACTCTAGGGACCGAGCAAGAATAATCCGTAATAAGGCCACACCAAGCCTACGTGTTCATTAGTAGATTACAAGATCACAATTTGCACAACGAGAAAGGCGTACTTTAGCACCATTCAGAAGGTAAAAAGTAGTATAAACTATATACGACACAGATTATACATTTTTACACACACTTCAAATTACATAGTGTATCGTTTATATGTATTTATACCACAGAGCTGTTGGATTCTGGAATCTGATTGGTCAGAAGGTGTTGTTTCATTTTCTATAATAGCAGCTACAACTGTATTTATATTATGTGCTCGTTCTACTATGTTATCGTTTCTATATTAAAAGATCATTCACAGGTGCTTGTACAGCAGGCTCTCAGACAATCTAAACCTAATAATATAATATGATGTCATTTAACAAACATAAATGTATAACTGGTGATATGGTGAAGCTTGGAGACATTTATTTAACATGTAGGGAAGGGATCTTTCAGCACAGTGTCACAGTTATAGTTACGGCTGTTCTGTTATATGGCCATACTGATGGAATGCCTTCTCTTCTATAGCGGCTTTTTAACATAAGGAACCAATTGCATGGCTTAGTGGTTAGCACATTTGCCTCGCACCTATGGGGCTGGCAGATTGAATCCTGCCTCTGCCCTGTTTGTGCGCGGAGTTTGCATGTTCTCCTTGTTCTTCAGGGGTTTCCTCTGGTTTCCTCCCCAATCCAAAGACATGTATTGGAGACTGATTGGCATTTGGCCATGTGTGAATGTGTGCACGATTGTGTCCTGTGATGGGTTGGCCTCGTGTCCAGGGTGTCCCCTGCCTTGAGCCCCGAGTTCCCTGGGATAGGTTCCCCGTAACCCTGTATAATAAAATAGGAAGTAGGAAATGGATGCATGGATGTCAAACTGCTGTGGTATAAAATGAATACATCACTTTGGGACGTGCACTTCTGCATGCCCTGTTGTGTTTTCTTCCTTAGATACACTAAATACATTACAGTTCCTGCCACTAATATGGGCACCCTTGGTAACTATGAGTAAAAAAGACTGTGAAATATTGTCTTTACTTAGTTTAACATTTTGATCTTTTGTTTAAAAAAAAAAAAATCACAAAAATACTCTGCTCTCATGAATATCAAACAATTGCAAACACAACACAAGTTTATCCAAAAAAGAAAATATATTTTTTTTAAATATATGTGTCCCACAATTATTGGCACCTCTATGATTTCCTATCAGAAAAATATATTTGAAGTATATTCTCAGTGATATTTAAAAAAAAAAAAAGGTACATCTTGGTGACTAGAAACAGGAACTTTTCTGTTCATCCATAAATTCCTGTTTCACAGGGGTATAAATATGAAGTAACACACAGGACAAATTCTCAGTCATTCATAACAGTGGTTAAGACCAAGGAATATAGCTGTGATGTGCAGAAAAATGTTGTTGAGCTTCACAAATGGGAAGTGGTGATAAGAAAATAGCACAAGCATTGAAAATGCCCATTTCCACCATCAGGGCGATAATTAAGAAGCTCCAGTCATCTGGAAATGTTATGAATCAACCTGGAATTGGACGCATGTCTATATTGTCTCAACGCACTGTGAAGAGGATGGTTCGAGTGGTCAAAATTCTTTGGAGAATTGCAGAAGCTGGTTGCGTTTTGGGGTCAGAGTCTCCAAGACTACAATCTGAAGTCAGCTACATCACCACAAGTTGTTTGGAAGGATTACAAGAAGAAAGCCTCTACTCTCATCCAAAAACAAACTCGAGCATCTTCAGTTTGCCAGACACTACTGGAACTTCAAATTGGATCATGTTCTATGGTCAGATGAAACCAAAATAAAGCTTTTTGGCAATAAACACCAGGGGTGGTTTTGGTTCGCACAAATAGAATGGAAAAGTACCTCATGCCCATGGTTAAATATGTTTTTTTTCTGTAAAAGGACCTGGACATTCTGTTAGGATACATGGCATAATGGACTCTATCAAATATCAATAGACATCAAATAAAAACCTGACTGCCTCTGCCAGAAAGCTTCAAATGGGACGTGGTTGGATCTTCCAGCAGGGCTATGATTCAAAACATAATCAAAACAAAATCAACACAACAATAGTTTACTGTCCAAAAAATCAAGGTCCTGCCATGGCCATCCCAGTCCCCTGATGTGAAACCCATAGAAAACCTGTGGGGTGAACTGAAGAGGAGAGTCCACCAACGTAGACATGGAAATGTGAAGGATCTGGAGAGATTCTGAATGGAGGAATGGTCTCAGATCCCTTGCCATGTATTCTCCAACCTCATCATGCATTATAGGAGAAGACTTATAGTTGTTATCTTGGCAGAGGGAGGTAGCACAAAGTATTCTGTTTGATATCAAAAGATCAAAAGGTTAAGCAATAAAGACAATTTTTCCCAGCCTTCTTTGCTCATATTTACCAAGAGTGCCAATATTAGTGGGGGGCACTGTAAGTATATACATTAAAGAATAACAAGTCTGCAAGAATAGCAAGTCTCTCTCATGGCAAATATAAAATGTTTGAAAAATGTTACTATTACTACTTATATGCTATATTTGCTTCCTTTTTATTCCTAGAGGATAAAGGAAACATAAGAAGGAAAGAAGCACACAGTCTGCAGAACCTGTTTTAGATCATATGATGACAACCACTTTGAACAGCAAATAAATGCCAGCAAATAAATGCAAATAAAAAAAAAATAACTAATGCTAATACTACCCACAATAATGTCAAGAACATGAACATGAAAGTGAGCTCTTATTCCGGAGAGCAGATATATCTTATATGCTTGCCTTAATAAAGTCATAATAGCATGTAAAATCTAAATGAAGAAAAAAAAAAAAAAAAAATGTTTTGACGGGTGAAACATGGCACATCATGCAATTTCATATAAAAGTTTTGGTTCTCATAATAAGATGTAAATAGATCCCATTAAGTAACATCCATTCTAGTGAAATCAACATAACCAGATGCATAATTCGGTTATACTTTCCGATACACACGAGTTATTTATGGCCTAGTATTATAAAAGAAGCATATATAATTTATGACCTTCAATTATTGAAGTCGGCTACTTTCCATGAGCTTTCAGGTTCTTAGGGATCCGCGGATGCACACATGCCAAAAATATGCTGCAATGCCACTTAGGCTACTAAAGCAAGATTCAAGACTGATTTATGGACATAAATTAAAAGGAATGAAACATTTATGACTGCAATTTGTGGGAAGCCGTAAAACTATTACAGAACTTTGGAGTCCTTTTGTCTCTAAGTGAGGCAAGATGATTTATGAAAACATTATAATTCTCTCCTTCAGAGATACGTGTCAAAGAAAGCATTATCAGGCAGAAAGCTAAGTGTTTTGTGGGCGTGTGATTTACTGACAATCACAATCAGCAGTGCTGTTTAAACAGTCAACATCCAGTTTGCTCGCTTATGTGCTTGACTATTGCTTCTACTGTTGCTTCCAGTGCTGAGGAGAAGTCTATCTGTCAGTGGTAAATGATAGATTAAGCTTTCATTCAGCAGGGGGGAAGCTGGGTATGTCAGTTACCTGGTAGAAAAAAGCTCTATTCATCAATCCAACACATACCTAGTTAAACAAGACCTGAAAGTCTGAAGGCCTACTGCATCAGAGTTTCTCACCGGGCTATATGCCTATACATCGCATCCATTTGACGCGCATGAATCACTGTGCGCAATAAATGTCGGAGCATCGCATCAGAAAGCATTTGTTTTGCCCAGAGCTACTTGACTGAGAGTTTCATTTGTAGCTCAAGAAGGGATGAAAAATGATGTGGCGATGCCTTTCAAGTATACAGATTAGAGGCTGAACACGCAGTTCCATAAAATACAATTAAATTATTATCAAAGATTTATTATGTTGACTTGTCTTATTATTCCAATTTCAAAGCAAGAAAACATCTCTCATCCTGTAAAATATCATTTTGTTTACACGTTGTTTTCCTTAAGCTAGTCACCCATTTATCATACATAGTGAGGTGGCTTGCTCCAAATGCTAAATAAATCCAATCTGCATGTCTTTGCAGCAGAGTGTAACACATTCGTGTGTCCTGTGAGAAGTCGGGTTGGTGCTATTTTTTGTGCACACATGCATGCGACTCGTGTGGCAATGCGAGTCATTAATAAAGATATGCCCATGGCTGGCACCAGGCTGGGCTCTGGTATGTGTCTGTGAGAACCCGCTCTGTGCTGGGGAATGTGGGTAGCCCTCTCCTTGGCTCCGCTGCCGTTGATTGTGTATGATTAATGGTTTAAAGGAACAGGGAGAGAAAGGTCAACTTCTGGGTTGGAGTTGGAGCAGCTACATAGGGAGTAATTAAGACACTTGTGTAAGCATGATTAATAAGCCTGGGCTGACACTGTGTACTGTAAACAAGAGGCAACCAGATGGTTTGCCACATAATGCATTTCATGCCAAGCTGAAGGATCCTCTAAATGAAAGCATGCAGTATTGCACGCCCCACCCCACACCCACCCCCAGTACAAGCTTCCTCGAGTCACATCACCATGCACTGCTTATTTGAGAAATGAGCCCACGCAGGATTCCTGAGAACAGTTCCTAGAACAGACAGAAGAATGAATGTTTACAAAGAGAATTGTTCTAAGTAAGGAATAAACACGACAGGGTGTGCTGTTATAGGAAACGTATCAACAGCACACCTCAAAGTGTTTTATTCCTCTTATACCCAAGCAATTTGCCAACCAACAAACCACAAAAACCTCCGTCTGACCTACGATGACTATCACACAGGAGTGGGCGACAAAAAAATCACATCACACTACCGTATGTACGATACGATGCACGATATGCTTCACAATATGTAGGGGTTTGTTTGTGTGCTAAGAACATTACTTTTATATATTATCTACAATTCAGTACAAGATTTTCAGTTAACTTTATTTGTAGGAATAAAATGCTTAATTTTGAGCTTTTTTCCGCTATTTTCGGCGTTAAAATCTACATCGTGTTGACGTCACAGGCAGCGACTTGGGACTGTACTATAGAACTTCGATGACGCGTCGGTGTCTCAAAGACTCTGTCTCTTAATTATTCATGACAGCACATTCCTATGACAGGCGTGCCTCCCTCTTCCTCCCCTTCCTTGACCTGCCACGCCCACCCCCCCTCCCTTCTTCTCACCGTCTTCCACGCCAATTTAAGTTGCATTTTTCAAAAAGATTGTGATGTAGACTTGAGCTGAAAGAGGGGGGTTTCATGACCCTTTAAAAAGAGCTGACATTGGAGACTCCTTCCGAAATGCTGACTAAATATCTGACACGGTTAGACATGTTGTTAAATCTTTTCATGTGGTGCATCTACCATCCAAGTCCCTCTATAAGTTGTTACTACGTATATGATAGTGTATTAGAACAAACCCTTTAATATAAAACCTTGCAGTTATAGCAAATTTATCAACACCTTCTGACTTATTGGAATTAAGCACAACAGTACTGGTTAGAATTTTTTCCTTACTGCTTCCTCACAATGACAGAGCTGTAAAACAGTGAAATGAATAGCAATTTTCCGTTTATCAAAAAATGAGAATATTTGAATAAAACTTCAGCTACTGTTAGTGAAAATATCAGAGATACTGTATTAAATCAGGAGATGGAGACACATTTTTAACGAATTTGTTATTCATAAATGCCTCAACTAACCAAATACAATTTGTATTCCACAGTGGCATGTACTGTAATTGTGTTGTATGTGGTCTATAGATTGCATTTAATAATTTAGTTTGTAGCACAGAGACAAATAGATGGATAAATGGTCTCTGTGTCTATGTATCTCTCCCTCTCTTTCCTAGTCTCATAACCATGTGATCAGCAATAGTGGGAATAGCTTGAGTATGTAGAGAGAGAGAGAGAGAGAGAGAGAGAGAGAGAGAGAGAGAGAGGAGACAGGTGTCAAAACGTTCCAGCAAGCAAAGCTAACGACCGCTAATCAGCTCTGTTGTTCTTCTGCCATCCCCGTCCAATTCACAAGATTCATCCCACATGAAACACAATTACAGAGGGTTATGAAGTTCAGCATGCACTTACTCAGCCGTCTCTTCATGGAAAATTTGGCAGTCAGTAGAAAAACTTGGGAAAACTGAAGAGAAATAATATCTCGAGAAGCATAAAAAGAATGAAGGAAAGGTTTTTTGTTTTCTGCACTGCAGACCTCCACGTCTATGTATATGTGCCACAGAACACAGTGATAAGCTTTTCACACAGGACCATGGCTCAGATGTCCAGAACATAGGACATAAAAGTCCAGCCTGCAGATATCTCACAGCTCCAGCCCAGCTGGAATAAAGTGTGACATAAACTAGAACAAAAGTTGTGTAGAGAAAAAAAAAGATGTGCAAAACACAAAGTCACAGTCAGGCTTGGTATTATGGTATTATGTAACATAATACATGTAACAGCATTACGTAATCCGGATACAAAAAACTGGTAACTGTAATCCGTTACAATTACGTCAAAATACAAAGTAATCAGATTACACGTACATTCTGTAAAAAATGGGAATACTATCAGGATGATGTTTTTTTTTTTCATTTAAAACCAAAGAAATGAATCTTTTGACATAACACAATATACACACTGCTTGATTATAGTTCTGGTTCTCTCTCCCCAGTCGTGGTTCACATGAGCAACCTCCTGGTGCATGTGCTAATAAATATTGCGGCTAAAGTTAATTTGGAAGAAAAGAACACAAATTGTTCTCTGAAATACTTTTGTTAGGGTGACCATACATCGTCTTTTTCAGACCTTAAAAAAAGCGTCTAAATTTGAGAAAATGTCCGGATTTTGGCTTTATTTTCATTATGATGTGCTTATGGTCTAATACTGCATCATGTGTGTGCATATTTGCATTGCTTTAACCCCTCTCTGTAATTCCTGCCTTCTTGCACACCAATTGTTTGATTATAAAAGGCTTGCAGCAACTATTGGCCAAATTCCTGCCTCTCAACCATTAATATATTCAGTGAACACGTGAAGGTGAATCGCTGTTTGTACGACGTCAAACAGTTGCTTGACAATAGCAGCAAATGACAGCTGTCCTGAGTGGAAACAATGCCCATGGCCACATAAGGTCATTTTTAGTTTCATGTTACCATGTTGCTTTGTATTACATGGCCATTCAAATGTGTGGCAGAAGGGACACTCGTGGTATCTGATATTTAATTTTATTCCATGAACATTCAAAACTTGTGGGCAGAGTGAAAAGTTTTATTTAGATATACATGTGATGCTAATAGTTTCTTTTTCAGTGTATTAAAGTCTGTATTCATAGTAACACTGTTTTGAACGCTATTAACACCCATCCAATGTGAATGTCAAACATGTGTGTAACGTTTTACACTGAAACTGCAACAACAGTGGAAAATAGTGAGCAGTGTTAGCAACAAGCTAGCTGGCAAACATTAGTGATCTCGCTAATGTTTATGATCACCTTCTCAGTATGGTCAATGTTACTGTGTTATTAGAGCTAAAGCGTATACTGCTATAAACTAATTTAAAAGTAGAAAAGGAGGACTTTACACAGTTCACAGTGAGCACAGCCATGATGATTTAACGTCATTCCATAAACAGGGAAGGAACCGGTAGTTTAGAAGACTACACCTGGTTAAGGAGATGAAATTGCATGTCGAGAGGACATTGCTGGTGCTTTTTACAGGTTGTAGGCAGCGAAATACAAGTAACTTCACCTCAAAAGCAATATTAGTCCTCATATCCGACCTTAATATCCCAGCAGGCGTCACTACAGAACAGGAGGCTAAGGATTTCTCTCAACTGGCCTGAAAAACGCTGCCATTACACACACTCATACACACCCCTTCAACAAAGCCATCAAAACAACCACTTTTCCATATGTGTCCAGGACTCCTGCATACTCACAATGAATATAATCTGTTCCCAGTTCATAGAGGTATAAATTAGGAACAGGTGGATATGGAGAGCATATTAAAAGGTTCACCAGCTGTGGTTCATGTTAGAATGTGGTCTAATTTGGTCTGACACGCTGTACATTTTCAATTTCTCAAGTTTTTTTCATGTAATTAATCTCATGAATGTCAAAGCCATAATGGTATCACTCTTTCCCTCATTCGTTTCAATGGTTGATTTGTTTAAACGATCTAACATGCAATTGTGCAAGATACAATTCAAGTGCCCCTGCTGCTGATGGTTGGGGTGTTCGTTAGTGCTGCCTGAAAGATGCAGCTTTTCAACCACACTAGCGTCACGTTATGGCTGTAACTAGCTATGAAGTTGTCTTAGTAGATTCGGAAAATTGAGCTTTTTTGACTTTTCACGTAGCCTATATCCAAGTGTCAAATTCACTATGGAAACATCCCTCTGGACACAATTGTGGAAACAAAAAACTCAAACAGCAGTGATGATCGGTTCTCAGACCTCTGAGCAGCAGAGGAGGAGAGTTTGAGATCACCAACAGACTTAATCACTCATTATGTTTAGCTTTCATGAGATGCTACGCTAGCAAACTTTAACCTTTGGTTGATAGACATCTAAAATCTGACACCTCTATGATATGTGTGATCATATATGAGAACACATGATATAAATGTGAGTTGTTTTAATCCTAAACTACTTGTAGTATTGCTAGCCAAAAGGCAGTTCAGTAATGTTAGCTGGTTACGCTAAAAGCTTTTATTCAGTTTTCCAACTGTAAGTTGGTTAAGAAGGAAATGGCTTGAACTAGTACTAACTGTCAAGTTTGGCTTAGTCCAGGCTGTGAGGTCGGCTAAACGCTATTGGAGGAGCCACTCGATATGTACCATCCGGACATGTCCATACATGGTTGGATCTCCCCATGGTTGGATCCCCCCAATGTCCATACCATGGTTATGCTCTTGGCACTGAAGACATAGTACAATCATGATAAAGTTCATTATTAAGTATTGTAATACTTAGTCATTTTAATTAACCTAATTTTGGACGGCTTGTAAAGCAAAAGAGCTACTCTCTTTCACTCACTCGTTTTCAGTAACTGCTTTCTCGTGATCTTGGTCGTGGTGGATCCGGAGCCTATCCTGGGAACACAGGGCATGAGGTGGGAATACACCCTGAATAGGTTAACAGACCATCGCAGTCCACCATGAACAATGAAGAACAATTTTTTAACCAATCTACCTACTGGAAGGAAATCAGAGAACCCGGAAAGGAGCCCAAGCACACAGGGACAACACTCACAGATAGTAAGGTGATGAAACAGCAATGCTAACCGCTCTGCCACTGTGCAAGTACCCAAAAAACTCTAAAACTATACAGTATAACTGGAATCAGAGCAGTTTATGGAATAAAAGAATAATAATATAACAGACATGAGAAAATTGCAATTGATGTAATACACATTCGCCATTGTGATATATAAACTATGACACATTTCCTCAATGTGGACTTCTCAAAAATTTTGATCGTGGTTACGACCCTGCTTTACATTTATTGTAAGTGAGTTTACACATCAAGCCAGTACTGTTCCACACATCAGCAACACACAACTGGAACATTGGTGACAGCAAGCAAGCAGAGAGCAGGGCCTGGCTTTGTGTTTATGAAGGATGCTGGAAAAGGGAGAACAGTGTGTCTACAATTACTGGATAGGCTCCATATGGCTTGAAATCATAGTCTTCAAAAAAAAAAATTTTGGGAAAAGGACCATGAACAGAGACCTCAATACAGAGTGCACAGCCAGTTCTTGAGTGCTTGTTAATGTGCAAAATCTAAAGGCTTGAACTGCAGCTTGAATGGTGTCATATTAAAGGGGTTGTGTGCATGTGTGTGTGATCTCCAATTCCAGCTCAGAAAAAACTTGAGTTTCTTCTTGAAGCTCTGGGCATTGTTGGTTTCTGAGGAGGGAAAAACACTTAAAATGAGCATTTATCAAAAGTATAGCTCAAGGGGTGTTTGGAGGGCCATCACCCCGATGCTCCAGAGGATGAAGAAAAACAGTGCTTTGCACTTCCTAATACAAATTGCACAGAAAACGCTGGCTATGTGCCTCAAACTGAAAAACTACTTGTTCCTTTGTCATGTCCAAGTTTCTTAAACTACTGTCAGCTCAATTGCTGACTGTCAATTGCTCTGCTATAGCATCATCATCATCATTATTATTATTATTATTATTATTATTATTATTATATTGTTATGAACGTGTCATCAGTGAAATCCACAGGAACAAAATGTTAGCCTCCTACCACTCATTGTCCATTGTACCACACATTTCTTACTTTGTCTCAGGGGTGTAACCCAATGCCATATCTGTAGCTGTATCTGGATTTGAATTGGAAGTGTGCATGGCCTAAACCAGAAGGCTTTCCATTCTAACTCTTAGAACCTTTACAATTCTTCGACCTCAGCTACATCACTCAGGTTCATAATCAGTCTCAACCAGATGCCTTGTGGATCTTTCTGGCAAGCATTCTGTCTAAAGTGACTGAATAAGCAAGCTGACTATCTTTCAAAACAACAATATCCTTCCAAACGAAAACTATTGCTTAGATTTGACAACAGCAGCCACCCAACAATATTTCATCGGATTTACTTTAGCTTATGTTTTTGTTTTGTTCCAGAAAAACCAAAAACGTTCACTGGACCCAAAACTGGGTCCTATATGCGGCAGAACGTCTGTCTTAGTTTTCCCCCCATTAGATTTTTATTTAATAATGATAAACAATGAAGAAAAACAATTCAAATGAAATAAATACATTTTTTGAAGACCCTAGCAGAGATAAGCTGCCCTGTGCACAAAACTTGATCTGCATGGGCTATATGGAGCAGTGGCTCTATGAATAAAAGTATCAAATAGATCAAATCATTAAATTCAGGTCAATTTGTATGGACATTTGGTATAAATCATGGTAGCTCAGTGGTTATGATGTTTGATTACTGATCGGAAGGTTGCGAGTTCAAATCCCAATGCTGCCACTGCGGAGCCCTTGAGCAAGGCCCTTAACCCTCAACTACTCAGTTGTATAAATGAGCTAAATGTAAGTTACTCTAGATAACGGTGGCTGCCAAAATGCTGTAAATGTATATGTAGTGTTTAGGTCAGGATACTGGAGCAAACCACTGATGATAAACACTTAGAAAAAAAAGACCTAAATTGTGCTCCTTCTATTCATATCTGTATAAAGCCCATTATCAAATCATTCTGAATAATATATTCATATATTGTTACATATACACTCTACATACTTAAATGCTGAAACGCGACATCTCAAATCATTCACACAAGCACTTTCGTTTCGTTTAACTTGCTTGTGAAAAGCACAAGTACACATTAGTATGACATTGTATCATGTACTAAAAGTATATTATATTATAAAACATATACTAAAGATCATAGGGTAGTGACACATGGTCATTTTTCTGTTCTAGTACACAGAGAATATCTGAATGATCAGCATCGTAGCTCATGTACTTCCGCGTTAAACAGCACTTTAGACTCGGCCTAGTGATCTCTCATGTTTGATTCATGCCTCAGCTCAGAGCTGAAAAGGACTCCATGATCCTGTTCATTTTTAACTAGTATTTAAGCATCTACAGCCCACTAAACCTAAAAGTAGAGAGCGAGAGTGCGCGAGAGAGAGAGAGAGAAAGAGAGAGAGAGAGAGAGAGAGAGAGAGAGAGAGAGATAGGAGCCAGTTTAATCACCATAATTTGTGGTTCGAATGACATTGTAATAATCATATGATTTATGAGCTCATTCCAATCTATTTTTATAGGTAATCAACCTTAAAAGTGTAGCAAAAGCGTTCAAGTCCAGGGAGTATTAATGCTGTCCTCACACAAATTATTCTTCAGTGTCATTTAGGCTTCAGTGTAATGATACCTTAAAAGTTCATCAGCATGAAAGGAGTTAGAAGTCAAGTAAAAGACTGTGGATGAATATGAGCAAGTACTTAACACTTGCTCCCCTCAGTGACACGTTTTAATGCAAGTCAGTTCGAGTCAAGAGACAAATATGGTATTATTTTCCTCAATCATATTTCAAGTCTAACCATAAAACCATATCCTTTTAATATTCCCCAGCAGGAAGAGCAGGTTAAATATCTGAAGAACTCCCAAATTAGTCAGGTTTTTCTGACACACTAGAACACTCTCCTGACAAGGATACAGTCCCTAGCTTTGATCCCGGAGACGCTTCAATCAACACCAGAAAAAAGGTTCATCCAAAGGTCAGGTGGGCGAGTCATCCGATCGTCACATTCCACAATCAGCCATTACACACACAACAAAACATGCAGCGCTCCTCCACCTCCACACATCCAAACCAAATTATTCCCTTGGAATTTCACTAAGCAACATTTGTACAGCAAAGTAAATCATGTAGAGAAGCAGCTGCAGGGGACACAGTAACAAACTGAAGCACTGGGAAAAGTTCAGCACAATTTGCTTAGGATACGGTGCACAGATGCAAGTTTTGAAAGTATCCAGGGTATGCAAAAGCTATTATGTAATTTTCCTGACATAACTATGGAACACGTAACAGCCGGAAGATGGAACGATTTAAAAAATTAAACAAAAAAAAAACCCTCCTTATGTCAGAAATACCAGGTTATTAGAACAGTAAATGAAAAATTTCCAAACATCTACTCATATTCTAAATTGTTACAGTTCTCTTGGTCCTCGAGAACATTTAGAAGCCTCATATATATAGCATAATTCAAATGCAGTGTCCGTTATGGTCTAATAAAAATAGATCCAATTAATAGCGCATATCAATCCGTTGGCTCTGTCACAACATATTCCTCTTGATTCATTATAGCGCAGGTTCTAGTCCTGCCTGGCAGCCTGTGTAGCCCTGTAATTACACTTCTTCCTTTGACAACCTGCATGATTGTTTTCCTAACAGTATATTACTTCGTTAGTACTTTCCAACGCCGGTTATTTTTAAACTGTCACTTTCGCCAGACTCATCCTGATTCGCACTCGTCTGTTTATCATAACAATCATTAATAACTGTCAGTCCGTGCCATCGATATAACAAACTCATTTCTTCATTAGCATGGCCCAAGCATTTGTCTGTTCTGAGAGGCTGGGCATTTTCTACCAACAGGCCCAGCCAATTACTCCACTGAAATGGAATCACATTAATCAAAACTTAACAAGGTGGCAAATTTAAAGATATCAGATTGCAGGAGACAGCAGAACTAATATGTCACTGTCAGAGGTGCTATGTAGGTATACGGCAGCCACACTAAATATATCTGCTCGCACGGGCCACATGAATTTTGACATTTCATACGATCTGACAACTATTGAAGTGAGAGGCCCGAGATGGCTCGGCAGAGTTTGCTTCTGATGACTCCCCCCCCCCTCTCGGACATGGACAGAGACAGAGAGAGAGAGAGAGAGAGAGAGACAGAGAGAGAGACACACACGCAGAGAGAGAGAGACAGAGAGAGAGAGAGAGAGAAAGAGAGCGCACTTTGAGAAAGGACAGGGAAGAAAAGGTGGAGTGTGTCTTGGGGAGAGCCAGCAGGCGGCAGTTCATCATGTCTGCCTTCACAGAGACGTTTTCTTTCACACTTTAAATGATGATACTCATCAATCATGGGCTGACAGCTGCATCAAGCCAGCTGCAAACATGCAAAGCCCAGCAGTCTGAAACATGCTGACACCACCGATCGCTGCATAGAAAATAATCATTCAGCCCAGGCCGAATGCTGGATTTATTTTCCCCTCATATTAGAGCCTCTTTCTTCCTTCAGCCACAGTACAATAAATACTATCCGTTTCGCAGGAACAATGCTGCTACCCCAAACTGGCACATGCAGAGTTAACGATTAGGCAGGAAGGAAAAAGTGGAGGTGACTAAACGTAATCAAGCAGGCCTGCAGGCCAATAGTGCTAACCTTATGTGGAGGGCCGGGGAGCTTAACCTCACTGTCATTATATCGACTTAACAGCTTGACTTTGGAAGGTCATTACTAAGATACTCACTAGCATTAAGAAAGAAGGAAAGAAAGGATCAAACCCTTTTAGGTCAAAGCTAAAATAAACATTATTTTAATGAGAAATTTCAATAAAATTAATACAAATTTCTTATTAATCTAAAATGTTAACAAAGATGGTTCATGCAACACAACTCTCAGTAATGCCACAAAAGCCATGAGAGGTCAGACCAAACAAAATATTATTGAGCATTATTGTCACCCACAATGACAGCATGTGTATGCAAAAAATGTTTTTATTCCCACACCTAGCACCTCTCCCAGTGCTCGGCAGCAGCGTAGTCAATCCTACAAAACACAGCTTACAAAGAACAATGAAGGCTATTAGCAGGAGAAGTTATTTATGCAGCACACACCCTCCGACACACAAACACACAGCCTCACACTGATGGATCCGACCATTCCTCTCTACGTCGTCTCTCCTTTACATTTTGCATGGCAGCAACTGCTCATTTTTTTTAGGAGGGGAGCTTATGGAGCAGATGGATGTGAATTCAAAGTTTCCTGATCTTTAGCAGAAGTTATGGAGGGTTATCTTTGGCTGTATATCTTTGGGCTGGCAGGCCTCCCCTGGAGATGAAGGATTAAGCACCGCAGCTGTCTCTCGGCCCGAATGATGCAGTGCAGCGCTCGCCGACACGACAGCATCACTTAATCTTAATGTCCGCTCCTCCAGCGCGGCCGCGCAGGACAAAGCCAATCAACATCACATGCCACGAGGATGGACCTACTGCTTGGCCCTGGAGTCTCTCACCCGCACCGACCGATTAATCAACTTCAGCCGGCCCAATCCCAGAGTTCACTTCTCTCACAGCACAGCTGAGCTTGCCACTGTGATGTATAGGATGGGGGGAGCTGCGTGGTCCAGAACACTTATCAGATTGCACATTATGCATGGTTGTGTATTGCTGAGAGAATGAGAGAGTGGGAGAGAAAGAGAAAAAGAGGGGAGGTGGGGGAGAGAAAAGAGGTATTGAATGCTTAAACCTGATTTCTGTCACAGAACACCTATTTGTTGTGTTTAAAAAGATATCTGACCACTAATGGCTAAAAAGCTTAAGATGGGCTTGGGGTTTGGAATAATGACTTGTGCTCACTTAGACAAATTACACACAGGGAGGTCCATCACAAGCATTTCAATTCAATAAGATACAAGCGTATTAAAATAGACAACATTTCCCAAGATCCCTGAATACTAACTTCTTACTCCAAAAGCACTTAACAAGCACAATACCAAATGCCTGCAAGTAAAAAAATCAGGTAAATGTTGTTTTTCTCAACTTGTACGAGCCCGAGGCAACAGCGTAATCAGCCTCGAAACGATTTCATAAAAAGGAATACAGCCATATTAAGTGTAAGCGATACAAAAGGTCGGAAAATGTGTCCCTGAGAAAATGTAGGCAAATATCTTCATTTATTGGTGAGTCCCACAGAGGGTGTTTACATCACCACAGCTGATATGGAGCTTGTTGGAATATATTACTTTCATAAGTTACCTTCAAATGAAGACGGTACTATAACACTTCACAGTCGCCCATTTCAGCCAAGATTAAGAGCACCGACGCATCCGCTGCGCTGGAACAATATGCAACATTAAAGAAACAAAGAAGCCCGCTGTCCCTTACGGAAGGTGTATCTGATTTAGTAGAAGCAATTTAAAGCTGGAAGAATTCAGTACTGCCTTTGAAGATGCTACATAATGTCAGCAAACAAGCTATAAACTACAGTAATAGTAGTTCATATTTCGACATAAGTTATTCTGAGCATTTCAAAACTCTAATGCAGGAGGGCTGCACGGTTTTTATCACCGTATCTAACTCAGCAACATATTTCATCCTTTATTTGCAAGATATAATAAAACTGTCACTGTTTTCATGAGCCAGAGACCACATTTTCTTTCTTTAAAAGAATTTAACTTCAATTGAATAAACTTGTATTACACAAACTGAATTGAGTCAGCTGAGTTATATAGGTTTATATCGGTTTCAAGAGTGTATCCATGGAACACTTTAGAGCGGTGTACTTGGTTATCACAGGGTCCCAGTCATTTACCATTTGTTGTCCATATAATAAATAATCTAAAGTTGTCATAACCACTTACCAGGAGAGATTAAACTTTTTTTTCAAAAACAATAGTCTACATTCGTAACCGGGTTAAACGCCTTACAGTAGGGATTAGGGAAAAAGTTGCACATCCTGCTTTGTAATAAAATAGAGTCTATATCTGTGTCGTTTTAGGTACATGTGAATATCCCTAATAACTTAAATCTTTAAAAAATACTAAAGAAATTCAATAACAAATATTATCCATCCATTTTGCATACCACTTTTCATATACAGGGCAGGGTCACAGGGAGCCTGGAACCTATCCCAGGGAACTCGGGGCACAAGGCGAGGTACACCCTGGACAGGGTGCCAACCCATCTCAGGGCACAATCGCACACACATTCACTAACATTCACACTCTACAGACAATTTGGAAACGCCAATCAGCCTACAGGGCATATCTTTGAACTGGGGGAGGAAACCGGAATCCCTTGAAGCATGGGGAGAACATGCAAACTCCACACACAGGGCAGAGGTGGGATTCGAACCCTCAACCCCAGAGGTGAGAGGCAAAATCTGCTGCATAAATTCTACGAGCTGATTTGTGGGACAAACTCCATTACTTCCTGTTTAAAGACTGGCTACTGGATCGAATAAGTCATTTTATATGATTACATGTTACTTTACCAATAAATAATACGTATTGTATGAAGATAATCATAACCATTGTGCACCTGGACAAAACTTTTGTTTATTGATTTTGAAACTCCCAGTCTGTTTACTGTCATAGTGGTATTTTACCCTGATGATAGCTCGTTTAACCACAACTGGTCACACACCGGGGGGGGGGGGGGGGGGGGGGGGGGTGCTACATTTAATGGTGCTACAGAAACAAAGCTTATTATTTTTTGTTGTTGTTGTTGTTGTTATTATTATAGATTAATGAATCTATAGGACTGACTAAAAACCACCACAGGCAGTTACTGTTATTAACATTCCATCAGAAATAGCACTAATCATAATATATTAAAGGAACTGTATTGGACAGTAATTTAATTTCATTTAACATTAAAACTGAACGGGATTGTGTACTCATGTTTATGTTACTACTCAGTCCTCTATGTTGCTATGTCGTTATAATTAATCTTAGCATTAGCTCGGAACCTGTTGTAGGATCACAAATAAACTCTCACCAGGTGACACAAAGTGTGTACAAACACTGTGTGCATTATCCCATACCAATACAACAAAGCAGCATAAATACTGAGATATCAGTTAATTATACACACCTACCTTGGTGCTACACCTACTGACCTACTTGCTCATATATCAAATATACGTACTATTCAGGTCATTTTAAGCCATGCCTCAGCAGCAAATGGGGGACCACCCATATTGTGGCCATGTGTATGTGTGTTGCTTTCCCTTTGTATAACTCCACCCGTGAAAATTTGAGGTTTCTCTGGAGGTTAAGCACTAGTAGTAAAATACTCCATTTAAAATGTAAATAAACAATATTGAAGTGAAACTAGGCATATCTCATTTGATGTTAAAATGCGTGTGACGCTGCCATGTTACTCTCTCATTGAGGGAGAAGCATGAGACACAGCATGCCTGTTTTAATGGCAGTGCACAAATATGACAATGTTTTTAGTGCAAACTTTTCCTCCCCAACACAGCAAAGTGTACCAATATTTGAACCTTTACTGAAAATATAGATAGCTTGTGCACAATCCTCATGTATAAAAAAAAAAAAAACAACAACACACATACACAAATGTCTAAACTATTTTGTCAAAACTAAACTATGACTAAACTATGTTTCTAAACTACTTATTTGGGCATTAGGTTGGTTGTTCAGCTCCATGAAATTTTTGTTATATTTTAGGATGGGAGCAAACAAAGTGAATAGGAAGCCATTAGACACTTACCCTAACTAGTAGATGGTGGATTGCACTTGAATCAGTGGGGGGAAAAAAGTAAGATCAAGGTACAGAGTGATGAGAAAACATCACTGCGGGGAAATAAATCAAAATGAATCGGAAACAAATTGCTGGTTAAAACTGCTGACTAAATTGTTTACATTTATGTTTAATCCAACATAAAAAGGACTTCATAAAAGATTGGAAAACTTTAGTAGACACTACACTAGTAGTAGTCTACTACTGAAGATTTTTGTTCAGGTAAGGAACCTGTTCAGACACAGACATTCATCAGGACATCTATGTGACTGTGTGATGAATCGATTGTCTGCACTATTCTTAGCTCCACCTAATATTTCTCATGAAAGTTACTGAAGGGGGGGGGGGGGGGGGGGGGGGCGATTTGAATTAACTATTCCATTTCAATTATTCTGGGCAAGATAAAAATGTAATAAATATTGAGTACAACATAACTGTATGCTGTTATAGGAATATAATCAATGATGGAGTAATGTGATGCAGCCTGACGTTGATCATTTTCCAATAACAATATGTCCTGAAGTGTTTTACTCCTCTTACACCTCAGCAAGTTGTCAATTTATTAATGAACATCTCACACACTGAACTGTTTATAGCTAAATTTAGTGTCGTGGAACATCCACCTACATTTCTGTTATAGTCCATCACCTGTGTCTCTTTTTCTTCAATCTCTCATGAAGTTCATAAGACAAAAATGTTAGAAACAATAACATTAGTACGAACATGTTCATTTGAGCACCTGTGAGTTGAATTACAGCCAGCACTACTCTCCGAGAAAATTCACTAACACCTTCTGTCCAATTAGAATCGACAGTGCTGTGGTATAATAAATAATAACATAATAAAAACAACTATTAATTATATTGTGATGTAGTCATTTTGTTTTCATTGACAATGTCACAGATTCACTTTTTATTCACAGTTTTCCATATAATAATATTACAAAATACATGTTATTTGAGTTAAACACACCGCGTATTTCTTTTACAGAAACAGTACAACACACACATTAGTTAAACAGTATCTTAGCATGTACTTACCATGAATCACATCCAGTCACATCCAGTACCTACTTGCTTTAATGAGACTTTAAACAACAGTGAGTATGTGAGCATCATAATGGGAAATGTGTACTGGCAGTGTGTTTTGGGAATAATGGGCAGAGTGTATTTGAGCATCGCTTTCTAAAGATCAGCGACATAATAGCATTGAAACTTTCAACCCTGGCCACAGAACTAAAATTAAACTGCAAATAAAAGAGATGTAAAGGCAAATAAAAAAATATCTCCGGTCTCAAATCAAAACCAGCAAAATGGGTACGGCTAATAAAATCAACAATAAGATCATTCAGGATAACACACACTACCATGTCAGTGTCATTGAGAATGGCCCATTAACAAAATGTCTGTTCAGTAGTGGGTTCTATAGTGGGTTCTTTTCACTGATTGATAGGGGGTAGGTAACATATTGGCACAGCATACAGACTATAGTCAGTAATTGTATACCTATAAAGTGTGCCTACAATATATAGTACAGTTATCTTATAAACTGGTCCATGAGAATAGCTACAATATAGATATCACATAAACCAGCATCTCAGTATGTATTGATTGGTTTTCTCCAAGCTGATAATTTAGGAGGAGTCACCCTGTACTCGAAAGTGACTTAATATTTAGAAAAGAGATTCTTAACATCTTGCTCTTAACAGTACTATATGCTGCCACATTGTAGAGAGCAGAGATTTATTTCACAGAATTCATTCAATGTGATTCACAAGGCTTCCAGATCAGATACAGAACCTAAAACAAAAGAATGACACGACACAGCGAGAGGATCCAGCTCTATCTATGCTGCATTCAACTAGAGATTGTAACTCATCATTTCCAACCTCAGACTAGGACAAAACACAGAAAGCGCTCTGAATTCCTAATCTTGAACTTGAGACGGTCTCCTCGACCCAGAGTTCAGCAAGTGACGGCACTGCAACATGGCTGCTCGATGCCTCAACAGTAAACAAAGTAGCACTTCTTACAGTACCTTTGAATGAGTTATACTATATATACACAAGTATTTGCTTTAGATCAATCAACATAGACGTATTCGCTTGATAAATCTATCAAATTGACTACAGTTCACTGTTTATAGGAGGTAAATATACATTACTCATCACTGTAAGCTAATAAGCGTTCGTGTTTCTTGCCCCATCTTTGTAACTTAATTACATGGAAGTCGAATATAACATAATTCCCAGCTCGGAATTACCACTTCTGAATGCAGCACTGTATTATAGAAAATGAAGGCAAGTCCCTGTTAACATCCCAAGAACTGATATGCTGCAGCTCTTTAGTAACTCTAAATATGATGAGCATATGCAGCTTTGTAGTTTCAAAAATTAGAGGCCAGTCAGAATAAACCTGGAGGCCAACACAGAAAATGAAGCTATAATTTACTTTTTTTTTTTTTTAAATAGCACACAAAAGGATGCAGAAAAACATGTCCTACTGTTATAGACTGTCCAAAACACTTTCTTACCACCTCCTAAAAAAACATGTCATCTCAGTAACCTCAGTGCCCCATGTGGACATGTTTCTACACCACCATTTGGCCAATTGCGCTGTCATTGCAGGTCCAAATGTCTCAAACCATATGTGGCATACATGAAATATGTTCTGGTACAGTCCAGTCTCGAGTGGAGTCCAAATCATAAAATAATCAACATAATTGGCAATTACTGCTACCTAATCTGGCAGTAAAATAGAGAGAGGCCAAAAGGACAGGGACGGCAGAGAGAGGTAGAATATTAAGCCGGAGCAGCTGGCAGCGCTGCCGTACACACATTCCCGGGCATATGGAACATTACAAGTACAAGGCTATGTTTTGCATACATAGTTTGCCTCTGGAGGTAACCTTGAGCTAGTGTGCAGCCAAAGTAGCATTCTAAGCCGCAGCCTCTGAACTTAAACCACAAATGGACATTAGATTTCCTTTGAGGAAATTATGCACATACAATATTGAAAAAATGAAAATTCACTCCATGAAGCACATGTTTACCTTAAATCCCACTGCAGAACAACATGACCCACAACTGGGTCCTGAATAATTCCATGAAAATTATTCAAATGGTAATTGCCTGTAATTTACTAGTAAAATACTGTAAAAATAAATTAAAAAAAATACCACAATATCATAGTATAAAATACATTCAGTATATAAAATCCAGTACATTTGCATATTTGGCTGCTGCAGGATACAACAGATCAGAAGGTTAAGGGTCTTTCTAAAGGACCAATCCATGGCAGTTTGGCAGTGCTGGGATATGAAAACACAACTTTCTAATCTGTAACTCAAAGCCTTAATCAGTGAACCATTACAAGTAGCTCAGCTAGGTTGCATTGATTCACCTATCCATTCTGTACAGCTTATCCTATACAGGGTCGTGGGGAGCCTGGAACCTATGCCACTGAACTCCGGGAACAAGACAGGAGACTCACAGCTATTCGCACACTATTGACAATTTAGAGATGCCAGTCAGCATCGTGTCTTTGGACAGGGGGAGGAAACCATAGTACCTAGAATAAACCCCCAAATCACAGGGAGAACACGCAAACTCCTCACACACTGGGTGGAGGCAGGATTTGAACTTCCAAACCTGGAGGTGTGAGGCAAAGCAACCGTGCCCGCCTACAATGATTCAATGCAATCTGTATAGTGAAGTGGTAGAAGTAATTATTATAATATTATACCAGCATTCTTTCACATTAGACAATAGTTCCATCGAAATGATAAAATAGTTGATGCGTGAAGGAGTTTTATATTAACTTTAACATTCTCCAAATTTCAGTTAATTTTAGATCCTTCATATAATCAACTATTGTTTTTCCTAGTTTGAATATGAGTTTTGTGTTGATCTGTCCAATATGGGGTCGATGGCACAGTTAAAATCTCCCCCAATAATATTAAATGCCTCCAAAGCAGACACAGTTAAAAATAATTTCTCAAAAAATAATGGGTTGTCATTGTTTGGACAGTAAATATTTATAAGATTTAGCTTTTGTGTCAAAATACACCCCTAAACAATAATATATCTTATAGAAGGGTGCTGAATGGATTTTGTAACTATAAATGGCAATGATCTATGAATGTGGTTAACTACTCCCCTTGCATGACTATTAACGGTTGCATGAGATACTTGGCCTGACCATCTTTTACTCAAGTAATGTATATCTGATTCAACCAAGTGTGATTCTTGTAGAAAGACTAGTTTAGATTTGAGATATTTTATCCTATCCAATACTTGTTTCAGTTTGGGCAATTATCTCATTCCCCGGACATTCCGACTTATAATTTTAATATCCAGACTGGTTGTTCGTTTTGTTTTCTCCATAAATTATCATAGCATATTTTAAAATATGAATGGAAGAAAAAAGGGAAAAAAGAGACAGACAGAAAGGGATGCAAGTGTAAGCAAACCTCCCAACCTCCCCCCACCCTACAGACATAAATACTCACTCAGAACATCGAACTGTGCGACTTTTAACCCTGGCACCTCCAAATGAAATGCCCCCACCTCTTAAGTGAAAGTCTGAGGGACTCTGATCCACAATACTTGAGAAGCAACTATCCAGCGAAGTTCAGCCCAAGATCCCAACAAAACAGTCAACATGTCAACCATGCACATTCAACTTAGTATATCAATCTCCCCTCTTAACTGTAAGAATATACCTAAATATACCCCTGTCTAATATACATAAACAACAATCTATAAACAACAAAGTCAACCCAGTCGGCAAGTCGTGCAGAAAATGATTACACTAGGTGTACTCAAAACTTAGCACACACCAAATAAAGCCTACGTCAAAATATTTAAGCACACTCTTGCTGTACATCTCGATTGTCCACCGTTATCTACAGCTGTTCAAGCATTTTTACTTGTTGGTTTAATTTCACAGATCACCCAGCTGTAGATTCGACGGTGACAGTGGGAATACCCTTATAGAACTTTTCAGCTTCTTGTGACATTGAGAAGAAATGGCTCTTGCCATTGACATGGTGCTTGATCAAGACCCTTATCCATCTGCTTAATTATGAATTAACTGTAAGTTGTTTTCAGCCAAATGAGCAAATGTACTGGATTGTGTTGTTTTATACTATGTAAATTGTACCGGATTTTAATGGTAATCCTGCTGCCAAAAAATTGCTGTAATATTCACAGGCATTTTTTTTTTTTACAGTGACTGCATGGGCCATTGCCATCATAATGCCAGCACCTGCCTGCCTGTACCCGCACTAGCACACACATCATCACCAATCCACAGTGCATGATAAAGGCCTGTCACATCTATGGCATTATTAATTAACAGCGCCGCACTGTGAAATTCAATCATGCTGGACCTCACATATCTCCTTAACAGGTTATGCAAATTCTGCACATCCAGTCCACGAGTGCATATGAACTGCCAGGCTGAGATTCCCTTCACACTTATTACAGTAATAAGAACCTTCAGAGCCTGATAGCATCAGAGGGGAGAAAGAGAGAGAGAGAGAGAGAGAGAGAGAGAGAGACATAATGCCTGTTTAATTAGAATTAGATGTATGGCTTAAGAAAAAGGGGTGAAATAAGTGAGACAGCAGTGGATCATGGAGAGAATAGAAAAACAGGGGTGAGGGGATAGAATGAACTCCTTTCACCACTAGAAAATTAATATTAAAAGGGATCATCTGCCTTTTTAATCACTGAAAGATTAGTATATAGCACACATGAATCATTACACATTTCATCATTCACCAAAGATAAACGTAGTGTGGAAAGAGCATTAGATTCAAATCCCTTTACTTACTAATGGACTTCTAGGGAAAGATGATAATGCTTCTATGCTGTGAAACACAAAAGCAGAGTGTTTTCTTTCTCTGTCCCCCCCCCCCCGGATTGTGTTTCTAGTCTTACTCTTTCAACACACACAAGCCTGAAAGTCAATTAATCGTTGGTCAGTTTAATTGTCAAAGTTGAGGACAAACATTATGGGCTGACTAAACGGTTTTATTATGGCACTATGAGAAAGGCCATGTTTTACTGCTGATAGGGAGCAACGTGACGCTAGCGCAATACATCATCGTAAATGTGCACTCACATGAAATCATATATGTGGACACCTAATGGCTCAAAAATCTCCCTCTGAAACACATGCATTTTTCATGCTGCTATAAAAGCATTGTCAGAGGTGCCGTGTCGGGCTTCAGACACTAATTGATCTGGCCCTTTAAGCGTGTGAAACAACAGAAGCCGTGCTACAAAACTGTCATCGCAGCCTCTTTCCCCTCTTAATGCAGCCATAAATCCACACACCATCTAGCAGTCAGATGTTTTCATTACCCCCATATCAGTTTTATGGAATTACTGACATCTGCATGATTCAGTAATTGTGTACGTCTATGAAGTTGCAGCTGCAATTTTGCTCTCTATATTCCAGATCAATTCTTAGTCCCTTGGGTTGGGCAGAGAGATGTGTTATTGGAAAACCGGGAGCGCTGATAGATTGCAATAGTTATCTGGTGACGGAGACGAACAGCTTAATCCGACCTAAATCAGCTCAGCTAGTGCAGGTTGTTTCATACAATGATGCAAATTGTGTTGTCAAAATCAGTCATCTTCGGTGCTGGTTGCCTAACAAGAGTCACTTCGGGCTTGCAGAGACAAGTGCTGATCTTGCCTGTAGAAATCCTCTGGGGTGAGGATTCTCCACTCGGCAAAATAAAACACACCGTTTCAAATCAGCTTTTACCTGTACACCTGCTGAATAAGGCATTTACCATGTTTAGCCATTTATTATCTGCAATGCTCCAAATAAAGGTTGGTTAAGCACTGGGGAAAAAAACCCTCATAAATTATTCAACTGCATGATATAACCAAATAGAAAATGAACACATACTAGTATCTTTTCCCTGTTGCTTTCTCAACAATTGTGCATAATGAAGTGAGAATGCGAAATGACTGGACTGCAGCTTTGTTCAATCTCATTATAGTGCCTGGAAAGTAAATAAACACACCCCTCAACCAGACCATGTGACTGCCCTGCACTAAAATCAATACAGCTCGGTTTGTGTTGGAAAAAAAGCCCTACATCTTTATAATAATAGCGTGTTAAAGGCAGTAATAATTTCACCGTGTAAGCATGATACATGAAGGGAAGCTAGAGAGAGCGAATAGCACGCAGATGTAAGGCAGGTAGTGGGACTGGGCCTGATGGTGCTTTAGTATATGTGTCACTCTCAGTTTGGGAGGCACAAAGGGAGGCTCACAGGCACCAGGCTGCTATATATCTCTATTACATCTGATGGTCACTCTGCTGGCCAGTTGTTTATTCTCATTAGCCAAGACAATAGGAACGATCTGGGCTACACATCTACCCTCCTACTAGGTCTGTATGTGGGTAAGCATTCTCAGAACAAAGTTTAATCAATGTACATCATCATTATCTATAAATAAATTGCACATAACTACATACCACTACTGGTATTTTTTTTTATTGTTTGCTTTTTACAAACAGTGAAGGAATTGCAACGATATTAAGTATTCTTTTATCTTCACATGCATAATCAATGTAACAACTTAGCCAGCAAACCCATTTAGTGTTACCCAAGGTTACATTTATTATAATCATATTAACAAATGAGAGGACTAATGATTAATTTAGAGCAGAATCAAGCCAATAAAAGTTTAAGCATAATTTATTCCATTATCTGTAGTTAGTCTATAGAAGCATTAAAAAAAAAGAATAAAATCTGATTTAGCCCTGTTAACATTTAGGATAAGCACATTCAATTATTAAATTATGCACAGTTGCATAATAAAATCATAATCTCTGTATTATCTCATGTCTTCTATGTCTCTTGTTCATATTAAACAAAATAATTCAGCTTAATTGCATGCAACAGAGCACTTTTCCTCTTAAGGCTATGTTAGTAATACCCCCAGCCACTTTACCCGCTCATTAATGAAAAATAATCACATAGATAATAATAATAATAATAATAATAATAATAATAATAATAATAATAATAATAATAATAATAATAATAATAATAATAATAATAATAGACATTTACCTGAAAACCCAATCATTATAGCCCAAAGTCTATCACTTATTTATACTAATTTATATTTAAGCCAGTATTTCTCAACTCATTTGTTTTGCTTTAACCGTCATTAGAATGTTATATCTATATTCCACATTAGAATACTTGTCTGATATTGAGTACGGAAAGAAAAGAAAGTGTCTGACAGCAAGGCAAGAGCATGAGGCCTTTCCTGGTGTGGGCTAAAGGGGAAAAAAGAGGAAAGCTTTTGATAGGCTGCTGCAGACAAGGCAGCCGAGAAAGAAGCTAATGGCCATGATTAATGACAAAGGGCCAGAGGAGAGCGGGGACACAGCCGCTACATACATCATCCCTCCCCATCAGTCAGAGCACCTCCCTGGACCCTCTCCCTCTCTCTACCTTATCTCTGCCCACTCCCGCACTCGCCACAATTGTCTCCCTCTCGCTCTCTCTCCTTCTCACGCTCTCTCTCTCTCTTCACCTCTCTTTCTTCTCCCCCTCCTGAAAAGAAGAAAACAAGTGACAAAGAGGTGATAAGATGAACAAGAAAATGGCGTGTAAAATAAGCAGGTATCCCCCTCTTGGAGGGAGATAGGATGAGAGGAAAACAGGCTGTGATGGCACTGTGATGGTGCTCTGATTTCACTCGATTTGACTCTTCCTCAGCTAAAACCTCCATTCTCAAGGTCTTATCTGCCATATGGCTACCCTGTTTAGATGATTTATTAGGTGCAGAAAAGCACACTGATAAATTTTAGCTCATTCCCGTTGCATAGGCAACCCACAGTGTCAATAACAAAACTCAGGCTGTTTTTAATGAAAACTTTTAGTACCAAAGGGGTAACCATTTATTTATGACTCACTATAATATTACGCTGGAAAAAAAATGTATCTCCCCTTCTCACGCACCGTATGAAAAGAGACTGGCTGAATGTGAATGGGGGAGCTCAGATCACCTCCATATGTCAGTACTTCTACCAACACCCTGCTCCTAACCCCACTACTGCTGTATTTCTGCTTTAATTGAAGCATTCAGCTGTTTACAACACATACAAAAACAGCAAGGGTTTATTTATGACCAATTACGGTAACCGTTTTTGAGTGAAGGCAGATAATTATGGATTTCAGCCCCTTTGATTCTGATTAGTCAGTGTGTTCGGGTTCTGTTTTACATGCCTTAAACGCGGGGACTGAAAATTAATTTCCCATCAACCGACAGATGCTAGGTTCCATAAAGGCAAAACACAGGCCGAGTGAAGGAACAAAACAATATGCTTTCACGCTACCGAACCCTTTTCCATTCTTTTTTCATGGCTTTTGCTGCTGTTGGAATTAAATCAAAATAAAGTGCACAACTAAAGCCACTTTGATTTATGCACATAACGCATCAATAAAATTCCTGCCTGTCATCAGATGCAGTTTCTCTGTCAATTATAAGACTTACCACAGACTGGGTGTCTGACTTTAATGGGCCAACACTGGACTTTGGGGAGGCCTTCCCCCTTTTAAAAACCACCTTCATCAATCTGGACTGTCTCGGGGTAGTTCAGTACAGAGTCTAAGCTACACACGAAGAGCATTCAACATATCAGACAACTGAGGGTTTAGTTGTGGCAAATCCATAACAAACCACCAGTCACTAATGCTGTCTCATAATTAAAATATGATTATCGTCATGAAAACAACAACAGACTAAATGATATAACCTATTCATAAAAATACAGTTTTGATTCCTCCCTAAACCTACAAGGTTCTAGATCACTAAAAACAGCGACCGGCGGCAGATAAACAAACTAAGCACGGAGATGTGAAAGTTCCAAGACACCCATGTGCTGCAAGCTATTTGCATAACATGCGCAAATGAGTTCCTGACTATTAACAACAATTTGCAAATGAATGCAAGCTGAAGAAAACACAAGAGGTTATTTGCAAACCAAAGCATTCCAGCAGTGAAGACAGCCCTTGTTAAACAAGGAAAACCCATGTCTAGGCCCAATGGAAGCAAAATGCCCACTTTCCCCATTTACACCAACAAGATTAAGTAGGTCAACATCTACAACATTTACAAAGTAACTCTAACATTAAAGCTCCAACAGCCCGAAGAGCCGGATTTAAAAGTAAAAACAAGAACAGTGTGCCATTGTTTCAAACACCACCCACAAAATCATGCGCCTTTTCTTTAACAAGCATGTGAAAATCCCTGCTCAAACAAAAGAGAGAGCAAGCCAAACAACACATCTCCACATGTTCCGCTCAGCCAGATTTTAACTTATTTTCAGCGCCTGCTTGTTGTAATTAATATTGCACAGGAGCTTGCATTGTCATTTTTCAAATCATTTCCCTGGAAATGTTCAACACCTCTTAATGGCCTCGCTAATGCTGTAGCTGTCATGTTTTGGACAGCTGCACTTTTGCAAGACAAACTCGGGCTGCATCGTGCTCCTCTCTCAAAGGACCCCTCCCGCTCAGAGGTGCCCGGGCCAGGCCGGCCAGCTGCTCACGGTGATATGGCAATCTTTGATTAATTTTTTACCTCTTGGTGCCGAATGTTGCTCAAGTGTCACCTTCCAGCTCCGTCCCACGGCACCCTTGCTCCTTCCTGCATGCTCCCAGAGATGATGGATCAGTTAAACTGACTCCAAAAGAAATCATAGGACTAATTAAAGCCAAAGCAAAACATGCCAGATGTGTTCGAAGCACAGATGCTGGATGGGTGCCAAGCAGGAGGTGTGCGAGTGCCAGGAATGCGTCAGGAAATCAAGGCCTCATCCCACAAATTACACAGCTCTCAAACAGAATTCTGCTAATACCTCTCAAAATCATGCAAGGCATCTCAGACAACACGAGAAAGGGTGCAAACAAGAAAGGTGTTGATCTGACATATACACATACATATACAGTGCCTTGCGAAAGTATTCGGCCCCCTTGAACTGTTTGATCTTTTGCCACATTTCAGGCCTCAAACAAAGATATAAAACTGTCATTTTTTGTGAAGAATCAACAACAGGTGGGACACAATCATGAAGTGGAACGAAATTTATTGGATATTTCAAACTTTTTTAACAAATAAAAAACTGAAAAATTGCGAGCAAAATTATTCAGCCCCCTTAAGTTAATACTTTGTAGCGCCACCTTTTGCTGCGATTACA
>JAFFST010046299.1:68879-89238 GCA_022414735.1 Noturus placidus | reverse complement strand
GTAGATCTCTGCAGGGCATCCAGAGTGATCATGGGCCTCTTGGCTGCATCTCTGATCAGTCTTCTCCTTGTATGAGCTGAAAGTTTAGAGGGACGGCCGGGTCTTGGTAGATTTGCGGTGGTCTGATACTCCTTCCATTTCAATATTATCGCTTGCACAGTGCTCCTTGGGATGTTTATAGCTTGGGAAATCTTTCTGTATCCAAATCCGGCTTTAAACTTCTTCACAACAGTATCGTTTCGATTCCTGGCCCGGAGTGTCCTTGGGCAAGACACTGAACCCTAAGTTGCTCCCAATGGCAAGTTAGCACTTTGCATGGCAGCTCTGCTACCATTGGTATGTGAGTATGGGTGAATGAGACACAGTGTAAAGCGCTTTTACCTTATCACATTTAAAATTCACAACAGGGAAAAATCCACATGGCAATTCCCATTGTTCATGTCCAGCACAAACTTGGCTGAACGCTATTCCATTAATATTCACTGAGATGTTTTGGTAGAGTCAAGCAATATCCTGTCAGATTGAAAGTTTTCAAAACACTGACCCCACTATGAGACTCATGCTTGTAAATCTGCAGTAAAAACATGCCGCCAACAATTAAATCCCACTGAACAAGACAAATGGTTTATGATCTGTTTGTTTTGAAGTGCACAGAGTTCACCAACCGCGTGAACAAGATGACGTCCCATCAGACGATATTAAATATAGTATTTGAAATCGTTGAAGGCTGTTTTAGACTGTGTAAGTAAGATTGTGACTAGTCACATTGTATGACACGATGGTGATAAAAATTTTCAGCGAATTCTATAACAGACTGTGTGAGTTTTGTCCACTCTGTCCAAAGACCTGTTTTGTCCACTCTGTCCAAAGACCTGCAACTAAAGAAAATGACTACATTCTGTTCGTGTTTTTAATCGGCGTGACTCTGAATCGTGCAGAACACCAGGTCACATAAACAGAAACATTCTTCAGAGTGAGGTTGAGCTTGAGGTAAAAAACATATTTTTCAGTCCATTAAGGATTTCGCTGATTGTTGGGGCCAAAAATGAGACCTTTTAGCTGTACTCATGTTCGATGCACATCGAATCGTAAAGGGCTTTAGCTGAATGTGCGTATTGATGATGTCACATGGCAGAAAATCTGCTGTAAATTTTGAAAAAACAAAATTGCTAACGTCTCTCAATATTGCGGAGTTGATTTCGATCACAAAATCGTGACATTCCAGAGGGACTGATTTTTTCTGTCCGCTGGCATGTTTTGTTTACATTTCACCACACAGTGAACACAAGCTTCTGCTTCCTGCTCATTCACCTGGACTGGGCTTCCATCTCTGAGGAGCTTCAAGCAGGGCTTTCAGAGTTAAAGAGACAGCCAGGCCCATCAGCGCAGCAGCACGACTCCATCATCACGCTTGTACACTTGTGTACAGCAACACGGCACTGAAATATGCTCACCATTCAGAAACACAACACACGACTACACGACCCTGTATTCTCCTCCAAATGATTTCCTGCCATTTAAAAGACAATAAGCAAGCGGCAACAGACCGATGGAGGAGGCATGTCATTTTCGGCATGCTGTTGCTCAACATCAAGGAAAATCAATGGCGGCTCCGCAGGGGCATGGAGAGGGAAGAATGGAGCTCCGTTTCAGGTCTGTTTGAACTCATTTTCCTTTCTCTGTGGTTGCCCACTTCACGCAGCCCCCAACCCCCTTCCAGGCTCTTCCACTCCCCCCTCACAGCAGGTCTGACAGCTTGACACATTGACAGCTCGCGGTGAATGACAACTGATTTGTACAAATTTCAAGCCTTATAAATCTACCCGTCACAACAACAGCATAAAAGAGCTCGGACCCAGCAGGTAATTCAGATGAGAGGAGTGAGAGAGAGAGTGAGAGAGAGAGAGAGAGCGAAAAGGGTGGGGGTGAGAGATGGGGAATTTCCCTTTGACAGCATTCTCGAAAAATGTGCACGACGCTGCATTGTGACAAAATACATAAAAATAAATATGTAATAAAACCCATAGCATTTTTACCTGGTCAACACTGAACAAAACAAACATCTTAGCATGCTGCCAGGTATGCATTGGTCTCTTTCGAGGATTAAACCCAGATAAAACCCAGAGCAGGCCTTGTTGCCAATTTTGTTTTATATCGATATTAAAGTAGTGCCACCTGCTACAAGCGGGATTACAGCAGCCGTTTTTCCCAGCCTGCACTCTGGCTGTGTAAATGAGCGGGCCTTTTTTACGCTGTTTAAACAATATCCCACACTGCACCATGGCTACGGCTACCCTCCAGCTTTCATCTGTTCATAATGGCAGCCCTGGCAGGCAAGGCCTTCAGAGCCGTAAATCCTCACAGAGGGTGTATTTTTACTGCCAGAAATAAACTACTAGGTAGAAAAATCAATAAGGAATGGCATAAAACAGGTTAATAATTCCAGGTGAGTTGTTGCTTGCATTTTAGCAGTTGATGGCTCATTTGTGTTAGGTCATCAGTAACCCACCAACTGGAGACGCTGTGTATAATGATTATTAATACTCAGTCAGCAGGTATACAGGTAAAGGAAGCGCTTGCAATGAGATCGGAATTTTCATTTTCATTTCTATTCAGTTTTACTTGATATATGATGTCTTTGGGAATGTAATAACTATAAAATGGGTTTCACCCTGACCTGTTTTGTCTTGTACATGTATTGCAGATAATGTGATGCTTTGTAGACGCTAAAATGAATCCAGCATCAATGAAGCAATCATTGATCATTGAGCTGTTCAGAGGATGGCGATTAAGAAATTGAAGAGTGTACCGGAAATTGAAGAGTGAAGCATAAGACTCACACCCGATATACCAGTAGTACTCGGAGTCAAGCACCAAAATTTTTTTTTAATTTTATTATTGTTTTAGATATCCGTGGCCTTAACAACGTTTAACTAACAATGGTAGGCAAGGTGTGAGATATACATGTTACCACACGCAAGTCCTCTGTCCTTTGGGAAATCTTAGGCTCACCTTAACAAGATACAGAATAAATATGAAGGTCTCACTTTCTAAACAATTGGACAGTGTTAAATCTATATCTATACACTGCAACAACAACAAAACAAGTCATCTTAGCAAGTGAAAATATCTTCAATACAGTCAAATTGATCTAACATTTCTTTTTATAAGATTGCAGTAAACATATTATATGATTATTACACCTATTTTAAAATACATTTTAAATACAGTTTAGCTCATTTTAAGCATGTATAGAAATAATCTTTGTCTTATTGTAATCATATAACATAAATTCTACTATATTCAAGATATTTTCAATTACTAGGATGTCATTTTTAAAGTGTAAATGACATGACATGAACCATACATATGGTTAGAATAACAGGAACAGAAAAGGAAAACTAATAGATATATTGATGTATCTTTGATAGAAAATTTTCTTTCACAACATGAAAAACTTACTATGTGGCTGATACGATGCATTGTACAGTCTAAACTATGGAGAACAAGGACAAGGATGACAATAGGCCAACGGTTTATATCCAGTAAGTCTATAATCAAATCAATAATGGCGTAAATGGAAAAGAAGAAAGATTAAATAACAGTATGTTGGAACATCTGTCATTTATAAATGGGAATGTAATTCGGAAGATTGTTTTGTAAAATGTTTGTGTCTTTTTCTTTGTAATGTGTTTTTCTTTGTAATGACAGGGAGCTATAAACGAACAACAACAAAAAAAACCTACAATCAATCAACCAATCAATCAATCACACCCATTCATACCATTGAAAAGCACAGCCATAATACTGATACTGTTTCACATATATCGGCAAGGACCTCAGAATCGACTAGGCTTTCAGTAAAGCCATGCGTTAACCACCCAGTAACCTGTCAGAATCCTCTGCCACAAGCTATCAGCAAACATCACATTTGTGTGAACACATTCCCATCTGAACAATGATCCTTTCATTGCGCACTTAACTCTCTCTGTACATTACATATGCTTGTGCAGTCATGGCATGGTTGTTTGATTAAGATTTAGCCTGCTCAACACTGGCCTCTGACTGGACCAAAACGAAGGGAGGAAAGCAAAAGGATTAAGTGTGACACTCCCACTAATGCAGTGAAACTGTCATCCAGATCAAAAGGCCGCTGTCGGAGACGGAGAGGAGTTCAGACAGGTGTCCCCTCCTATTCTAAATCCAAGACAAGTGCATGAACTCTTATCGGCAGAGAGCACCAGCTCAGCTACTGCTGCGTCCTGACCACTTTGCGCCGTGTGCTTAAAACTGGATAATATCAGAGCCAATATATCCTGACTGTGTACCCTGTTTGCTCATAAAATCTGTTCAAATAAAGAATTATATACTTGTTTTTCTATACAACGCATAGTCCCCCTTATTCAGTCAAGTACAGGACGGGTGGCGGGGGGGTTTAACCTCACACTTATGTTTAGCATTCAGACACAAACACACTGTGGGTCTAAAATGCTGGCAAATACTTTGCAGTTTATGGTGAAATGTTCTCCAGAGGTCAGCTTCTGTCCTAGCCAGTTGGTCATTTATCAAGGAGGCAGGGGAGCAAACAACTTATTGGAATGATGTTATTGCAACTTTTATGGAGTACAATTAAGTAAAATGTCACTTTGCTTAAAGAGGCCCATACCCCTTATTAAGGTTTGACTTAGCCCTTGCAGCACACCACATTATTTTATATAGCTCAGTGATACACCCCAGAAGGAAGAGTTGAAAGGTTGCCAACTCCATTATGTTTATGCAACATTAAGCACATTTTCACTCTACAGGAATATACGTCCATGGCTTTCTGTGTAATTCTACACATTAATCACTTTCATGGTAAAACAATGGCGCTGGGATAAAAATCAAGTGGACGGATTCAACAAAGGCCGCACATGCTCTGATTACATTACACACTGTCCCACAAATATGTTAATTAATACAACGACGTGTAGAAATATCTAGAACAATGATCTAGACGGTTATTATTTTTAGTACGACTTAGGGAGCTACTGAATCAATTACACAAGTCAAGCAGTTTAATTTTCACTTACAGAGGAAGTGCATTAATGGATTAACAAATATAAAATACCAGAAGTGAATAGTGTATCATTTAGATAGAACTAGTACTAATGAACTCATCTCCTAATGGAACTTTTGTAGTTGGCAGGAATGAGCCTGAGTAAGCAAGGGAGCTCCAAATAAATACAGACATTCTTCAAGGCCTCTCTGGTGACATCACAGCCACCGGGGAGGTGACTTGTCCTCGACATGCCTTACAACTCTTTCAATTAGCCCAGTTTCACAGAAGACCTTCAGAAACTTCCAAAGCAGACCAACAGATGTGTACATGTACTTGTTTAGAAATGGACAGAGGAAGCAAGAGTGTGTGTGAGAGAAGAACTTTTCCCGTAGTCACACAATTATTAAGGGGCCTGAATGGTTCTCATTAATGCATCTGAAGCCCAGCTGGTTGGAGATGCAGCAGGTCAGCTGTAGTTCAGCTGGAGGTCTTGTGATCGAGGGCTTGGCTGGAGTTAGCAGGGGGAGGGATGACTGATGACCGCAGGGTGAATGCCAAAGCCATAAATCCAGCCGGGCCTGACCTGTAGCCACTATAAACTTTATTTACATTTGCACATTGTGTCCACCTTTAAAACTTCTATGTTTAGTCCATTTAAAGCTGTGATGTGTCTTGTGTGGTTCTCATTGGGGGTTTTATCTGCTTTTAACTGGTCTCTCTACATCCTCGACTGTAAAAGAAGATTCAAGGGATCTTCTATCAATTATGTCTTTGCAACAGGGATTTCTATTAATACATTTTCCACTGTCTCTGAAGTTCAGCAGCTTCAGGCTTGAGCTCCGAGGCCTTCAGCACTTAATAAACTATCATTTCAGTCTCTGAACAAACCTCAATTACAGTTTGCTACAGTATATACGGTTTGGCTGGGAATACTTTATTCAGATGAGTGGTAACTGTAATTAACAGCACTTTGTACGTTTCTGTAGGTTCATTCTTTTTTTCTCTGTTCACAATGGCTGTCTGTCAGGTTGAATCGCTACATTCTATAAATTGGACATGTCGATCAGAAGTAACGAATGTGAGGAAATACCCATGACTGTATGAAGTGGGGAAAGCAGTTACCTCCAAGTGCCCTATATTATTTATAGATTCGGGAGGAGGGAAATAAATACATGAAACTAACATCCTGCCATTTGGCATTCCAGCAGGCTTTGCGCAAATCTTTTTGATGTCGGCGCCTGTTGAGAAACCTTGTTTGGACAGCCATAGGGTGGAGCTGACAGGCTTCTAACTCCAGCGGAGAACACAGGCTACTGCAGAGGCGCACATAGGGGTCCTCTGGGCCTTCCAAGGGGAGATTCTATCACACTGGCAGGGGACTAAGCATTATTCAGTATTATTACACCCCATCAAGGAAACTCTGCCCGACAATATCCCAGTGTGCTGTCTGGTGTAGACACAGCACGGTGAGGAGACACACAGTGGGAGGAAGAGGGCTCTGATGGGTGCATTTTACACACTCATTCAACAGGCATGACCATTCTGTAACTACGAGCACACACCACCACGGTACCTAAAACAGTGTGAATTAAAACAGGAAGCTGCTAAACACTTCATGTAAATGTGGTTTGTAATACATACTTTTCGAATAAAGTTCAGAGAAAAAGTACTCTGTGGTCAGTTTCTCGACATAAAATGCAACCACACATTCAACAGCACCCAAGAACTCATACAAGCACTTATTATTCACAACTACCTTTTTTTGCCATAGAAATCAGGAGTGCAAGGAAAAAAGCAGGTCTTGAATTTTTCTGGCAGTTATAAAATAAAACCATTATTGCGAGAGTGGTCTGTCAGAAACGGGAGTAGAAGTGAAATAAAAACTCGGCATAAAATAATCATTCAGCTGGTTTTGTGGTAGGAAGGCTACGTGGCCTTGTGTGAGAAAGCAGCAAACATGCCTAAGTTATTACTGCAGGAAGGCAATCTGTCAAAGCCAGGCTGTTTTGGCATGGCAAATACCACTGGTGAGATCAGAGAGTCACATTCTGCTTGCAATTACTGCTAAAGGACCTTGGATGCAGGCAGCCTGCTATCAATTATTTCTTTGGCCTCAGACACTTGGAGCTGTCAAACTGGTACTGTCTTCTGTTTTGTAACAGTACAGGAGAGGGCACAGTGCACTGGCCTCTGAGCAATTCAAAGAGTTTAGGTCATTAAGTGTGTTATTGTAATCACACATTGACCATACTGTATATCCCTGTTTTCTGTTTTCCTGTCATTACCCTCACAATTACAACCTGCATGTTTATGAGATTTACATCTCTGCCATTCAGCCTGGAAATTACTGCACCGTCTGTCCAAAGCCATCCTAATCGAGGCATACAGTATGCTTTCATCAAAGATTTAACACATTAACAGGTGCTGATCCAGTCCAAAATCTGTCCCCATGGGTGTAAACTGACTGTGCAAGTTGTACATATGCACGGGCACGCAGCAGATCCTCGCTCTCTCTTGACTCAGTGCTAAATGATAATCATGCAGTCAATTATTGATCAGAGAGTGCCTGGTGGCTTCTGATGAAGATCTACATATGCATGGATGCAGCATTTATCCGAGCAAGTGCTGCTATGCAACCCTGCATCTTTCAGAGATAAAAGGAAGTGAGGGGAAATTAATCATTTTTCCACAGCGTGACAGCACATTGGCCTGATGTGGCTAACCCATCCCCCCAGGGCACAGCTCTAGATCATCCAGGGCTGTTGCTTTGGCAAGAAATGGACCATTCCCCCCCCTCATCCCCACCCCAATCTCCTGCCAAGTCCTGGGACTTTATAGCTGAAAATTACATTCTTATGGTAAGCAAATGTTCAGTAAAGCAATACTGAAGTTGCATGAATCAGTCACAGGGGAAATGGGGAAAGGTCATTACTCAAGGCCTGGAGGAAGGAAGTATCTTAAAGGTCTCAGCCACTTATAAAGCGCCCTGTAATACCTAATGACTGATCCAAATAATGTCTTAAATTATTGCGTGGAACAGATGCATGGCATCTTTGTCAAATGAATGAACGATTACCCAACGTTTACCAAAGGCATGCCTGAACCATAAAAACAAGTCTGTACAATCAGTCTATACATTTTCATTTCATGTACTATTATTGTTTTACGCACTTAAACAGACTCGCTGTTTTTAACTTCATTCTCTGTTGTATGTTTACTTGCATGAAGCACTAATTCGCCAAAAGAAAGCGCTAACTAGCAACATACCAGCTTGGGTCTGGAGCTAATCTATCCAATCAGGCAAGAAAATCTATTCTACATCCATCCATCTTCTAAACCACTTATCCTTCTTCAGGGTCACTCGGAAACTGGAGCCTATCCCAGGGAGCACCCTGGAAAGGGTGCCAATCCATCGCAGGGCACAATCACATACGCATTCACACACCCATTGATACACCACAGACACTTTGGACATGCCAATCAGCCTACCATGCATGTCTTTGGACTGGGGGAGGAAACCGGAGTACCCGGAGGAAATCCCTGCAGCACAGGGAGAGCATTGCACACTCCGCACACACAGGACCACAGTGGGAATCAAACCCCCGAGTGGGAACTACGGTGGGAAACGAACCCTGGAGGTGTGAGGCAAACGTGCTAACCACAAAGCCACCGTGGGCGAATCTATCCTAAAGTTAAATGATAAAAAAAGAAGCATTATTATATAATAAGAAGACCAACCGCATCGACCTAAAAGCTGTATTTCAATTCAAAGTGCTCAATGCATCTTAGTTTTCCAATAGTTCAGCAATCTCTTTGGCGGAGTTTGCTAATGACTGACTAGAAAGAAAACACCTTAAGAAAAAATCTACAAAGCTGACTGGATGCTTGTTTAGAGTTAAATTCGGCTGCCATTTATACGGGGTAAACACTGAATAATCTCTCTTTTCAGCATCTCCATGGCAACGTTACCATTTTATTCCAAAGCAACCGCTATGGAATAAAATCAAATTCAATTCCTCTGTCTTTCCACCTGTACAGTGAACTTTTGCATACTTGTACCCCAACTCCCACTACAAATTGATCCACAGTATTTTTTTTTTTTTTGTTATAGAAAATGAAAATTAGATTCTTAAGCCTTGGGTTCCTTTATCACCTCGGCCCTCAATAGGTTTAGTCATACACAGAGAAAGTGCTTAGAACTTTGCAAAGACTCTTCTGAGAAGAGTAGGAAAACGCAGCCTGTCAGAAGCCTTTGTGTACGATTTACAGCTTAAACCCCTTGCCCTATACATTTGGTGACCCCTTTTTCCACACACTGAAAAGTTTCTCGACATCAAACTTTGGATTATCTTTGATTTCCTCTCAGGTGAAAGGGATTTAAACTCCTCAGCTGAGGGATCTGACAGACAAAAGGGATAGGGAAACGTTTAGTCACCATATTTATCAGGGCCCAGTTACTACTTGTCAGGAGCACTTTGTTTCCACATGCTAATTAACACCCCTTTATACACCATAACCATCCCCCATCATTCTTTGACATCAAGAGCTGACATATCAAAGCAAAAATCCATTTGCATGCAAATTCAGATCAAGGAAATCCAAATTTACATTTGTCACCTCTTAATACCAGATTCTGATCATCATAAATAAACATTAAATGTGTTGATATGTCTAACATGCAATTTTATCCATTTATCGGTGCTTGCAAAGATCAAAAACTGTTTCAAGATGGACCTTCTGGATAGATTTCTAAAGGTTTCTCATAGCTGATTCGATAATATGGAGTCATTTTTAAAAATAAATAAATAAATAAATAAATAAAAGGCTGATAGAAATACAAAAACAGCAACTTGAAGACAGACAGAAATCAAAGTGCACATGGCAAATTGTTATCCTGTGGGATTTTTTATTGACGATATAAGTGCTTTGGACATGGCTGTAACTATATCCACATCTGTTCATCAATATATCAAAAAGTCTTTTTCATTGGACACAGACATTTTGGTAATGGGAACAAGGAGAAACATTGCTTGAAATTCCACACAAACGTGTGAAAATATAACAGTGGTATTTCGATAAACAAAAATTTGAAGAACTCGACATTCACTCAATACCCTAAGACCTGTTTTTTTTTTTTTTTTTTTAAACCTTCCAAGTTAACCTTCCATTACTGTATTATCGCTTGGAACTTTTCTTAGAGTGTGTTATAGCTCCAGTGAGATATATCAAACTTTAATAGAATACAGTGGCATTAACTGTTGAAAAACTTGCACTGTTTCCAGGGGAATGCCAGGCACGGTTCATATGCAGCAGATCACAGAACAGGGCCACTCCAGCTCGCCTGCTGCCATCAATCAAACAGCAAATGGCTCTTCTGACACTCCCACTATTCATTTTCCAGGGCTCCTTACGTGACCCCCATCTTGAAGATAACAAGAGTGGGAGGAAAAAAGCATGGGTGAAAGGGATGGCTTGAAATCATTGCCAAATGTTCTCTTTCAACAATGAGTTCCAAGCACATCATCCCACAAGAACGCTGAACATATTCCAGGTGGACAGAAGTAGTGAGTAGGTGAGTGAGTTATTTTGATATTGGTCATTTGAATTTTTCTCCTTTACTATCCATTGTGGCCTTCTCTTGCCCCGATTTTCTAACTCCCGCCGCACCCCTCTCTCTCCTTTTCCCTCCTACACAGGCCTGAAACAGATTTACAGCAACTGTCAAAGTCAGGGATGACAGATAAATTAATCTTCTCTTCATGAGTTTACATCCCAGGCATCTGCACTGCTGATCTGGCCTTAACAAGCGCTGGGTCTGTACAAGCTGTCTTTTAAAGTTGATGTTTTCATGGCTGGAGATGAATTGCCCTGTCATGAGAATCTATTTATACAGCAGTTAGAAGGTGGGGCTCTGGATCCAGAACAGGATGGTTTCATGGGCTGAGGTCTCCTTGAAGTATCTGTTAAAATCGGCTTCTGTCAACCCTGTGTCTGCACCAGATCCAATTCACAGCTCCGGTCTTTTTTCTTTTTTAAAATACACAAACTGTATCATCCTGTCTAGTGTCTGGAGCTGTGCTGTATTGCTCCTGCATTTGTCAAGAGGCGAGAACAGTTCTCCTTGATTGTGGCCATTACTGAAATTGTGTTTCCTTGGTGTGCATGGTTAGGAAAATGTGGCTGTCCATCGATCATCAGCCTTAAGAGTGGGCTGTAACGCTGACTAGCATGCAGATCAACCACATTATCTAACTTAAACAAACCATGCAGGCACCAAGCAGGAAGCATGTACTGACAAATGAGACCTAATGGCAAAAAGGGCATGTAATAGGTGCAGACAACCTTCAGCACTTAAAAAGTGAGACGGATAGACCGATCTCTTCGAGCAAATCGCTAACAATTACAGTCTGTTCCCTGTTCCCTCATAAACTTAAGCTGTTACAGAGCACACAAATAAAAAATAAAAAAATGGAATAGAAGCATAAGATAGTTCAAGACTAAATGTGTGTGTGTGTGCGCGTGTGTGTGTGTGTGTGTGTGTGTGTGTGTGTGTATATTATATACACACATATTTTATATATGCTTTAAGGAATGAAACACTACAATGTGTGCTGTTATAGGAAAGTAATCAATGATGGGGTGGTGTGATACCAAACAGAAGGTCTTTACCACGTTTTCCAAAAACAACAAGCCCTGAAGTGTTGCGCTCCTCTTATACCATGGCAATTTGCCAATGATTACCGCTATTTATGGTCATTATTATGGTAACTGGTAATTATTTACCAATAAATATTTATCAAAGAATGTCACATCATACTTTTGTCAGTTTATAGTTTCATGTGATGTTCTGCAACAGCCAATGGAACATTTTCTTTCACTTTCTACAAGCCTGTTACCAAGATCTTCCATCATGAAGACTTTCCCATTGCTGAAAACCTAAAGGAACCAGCTTTACTTATGCTGGGACTGGAGACTCCTTCTCAAAAAATTACAACTTCAGTATATCAACAATTGCAATATTTTTGTTTACTAACCCTTGACATGGCGCGTCCAATATAGACGTCACTGTGTAACTTATTGCATTAGAAACAACAACATTAGAAGGAGTGTATTAATATAAACCTCTTATTTGCCTTGCAGCCAGAAATACTCTCATTTATAGAAAATGAATCAACACCTCCTCAGCTGTGTGCATTCAATCAATGCTGGGGTATAAATGATTTTATTCTATAGCTTGCAATTTTACAGTTTATGGCGTACAATTAAAATATAATCACTCCAAACAAAACTATATATATACATACATATATATATATATATATATATATATATATATATATATCAACTACATCTCATTTGTTTAACCCAATAAAAATGAAGGTCACAATATTTCCTGCAAGAATTCAAAAAGAACTTTTGGACTTCGGAACCCAAAGGTTGCACCATTTTGAAATATGGGGTAACCCACTTCAGCAATATAGTAGTGAGTAAAAAAGTGCTGTTAAAATGACAGTACTCTCACAGCCTAGCACTCCTGAATCCAGTCAGCCCTTAAACAGCAGATGAAACAGAATCTGCGACTTTGCCATGGAGGTAGTTTGTGCAGTAATTCATCTTAAAATGGATTGCTCTGTCACCTCAACTAACACTTACTGAGAGCACCCATCAATACTTTTTGTCAAAAGCTGCACACTAGGTAAGATGCATCATCAATCACTATTTACATAAAACGCAAAAAGCCTTTCTCCAGACGAGCCAGCAGGGAGGTTTAAAATGGCAAGCAGAGTTTTCTGAGGACACAGGTCAACATGTGCTGACAGAGGATTAATATCTCCCACGCACACCCATTCTCCCGTTCTGTTACAAGTAATTTATGGTGGAATGATTAAAAAAAAAAGTGTTTACCCTCAAACTGTTATAATCAATCTGCTAAAAACCTAAATACATGCTGAGCACAAGACGGTTTTTATTACAAGTTGACAAAGAGCAGGTTGAGTACAAAATAGAGAGAACATGGCACACAACAGTTGAATCACAATATTTCACTAATTTCCTTCTCTCACTACAAGTTACTTAATCCTTCTGCTGTAATACGTGGTTCCTCAAACAAAATGCACCATGTTAACAGACATAAAGCCCCTGCATTTTATATGATGCAGTAGTCAGAGGGAATATGACAGTCCCTCCTGAATTATGTGATTTTGCGATCACAGAAATAAACGCAAAATCAAGCAAACTCCGCAATTTTCAGAAAGCGCCATTTTCTAAATTAATTTGGGCCAGATTTGGGTCAAGACTTGTCATGTCATCACAATGCACATTCAGTCAAAGCCAACTCAGTGTAATCCTGTATGGATCGATATGAGCTAAATCATATCAATATCAATTAAATGACTGTATTGACATATTGAATAAAACATTACAGTATATTTGCTTGTTCTGCATTAACAGCATGCTTGTATTTCATAGCAAATTTACAAATATTGAAAAGAAAATAATGAATTAATCTATTTTTATTATTTTATGGTTGTTTAATGTTCGCGAGATTACAGATAAGCAAGAGATAAGCTTCTCTTTTCTCACTCTTAAAGTTAAGATTGTCATTGAACATTTTAGAATCCTTAAAATGTTAAATAAACGTCTCTTCATAGAACGCTTCACCATTTCCATGATCAGATATTTTTCTTTATTAAACATGATTTTTCAATCGGTTTATGGTTATGTGAAGTGTTTGCCATACAGTTACTGGTAACGAGTTACTACAGGCTGTCCCAAAAAGGTCTTCCAAAAGTTTTCATACTTAGTTTATATCTTCTTTTTTTCATATAGCCTTTAAGAAGGCTTTTGACCGAACAAGAACTATTGAAATCATTCTCGTGGCTGGATCGAGAAAGTTTCCCAAGGATGCGATGGACTTTAATAGGAAACATGCAAAGAACATCACAAACACACACACACGCTACACACACACGACACAGTCACTAAACAAATTAAAAAATACTGGAAGTGTTGCAGACCAACTAAAGTGCACATCCACTGATGAAGGCACAACCGACGTGGTGCTGGCAAACATAATCCCCTATGTATGGAGACTTTTTGGACATGTATTGATATTAACCTGGAACTCCAGTCAGAACTGCACTGTTACAGTATACATACAGTCACGTGAAAAAACAAGGACATCCCATGGAAATTGTTGCGGATTTTTTGGACATATTTGGACAAGCAAACATTTGATCCTCATTGAAATTATTAATAAAGTTGATAGTCAAATATCAAATGACACATAACACTGACATTTTGTAGTAATTATCACTATTAACAAATAACAAAATCTCAGATCAATCATGCGGAACACCCCTATATTATCACACCTTCACATCCATGAAATGAATGCAAGCTGAAATCAGGTGTTCAAGATTGGGTGCCAGTGACCAGAACCTGCTTAGGGAGTGCAGGTGGAACCTTTTCTTTTTTTTTTTTAAACCCCACTCATATCTAGTGTCTGGTGTTCCCATTGCTATTGAGGTTTGTGGTGTCATCATGCCACGATCTAAAGAGTTTAGTAAGGCCTTCAGAAAAAAGGTTGTGGATGTCTATGAGTCTGGCAAAGGATATAAAAAGATCTCCAAATGATTTGAAATGCATCATTCCACTGTAAAGAAAAAAAAAATCAATAAATGGTGCAGATTTCAAACGACTGCCAATAGTCCAGGACTGGCCATCCCAGCAAATTCAGCCCAAGAGCAGACCATCTGATGCAAAAAGTCTCAAACAACCCCAAAATCTCATCATAGGATCTGCTAGTAGTCTTGCAACTGTTGGTGTCAAAGTACATGCTTCTACAATCAGAAAGAGATTGCACAAAGTTGACCTGCATGGGAGGCGTGCCAGGAAAAAGCCTTTGCTGTCTAAAAAGAACATTAGAGCAAGACTACAGTTTGCCAATGAGCATTTAGGCAAAGACCAGGCCTTTTAGAATAATGTGCTCTGTACAGATGAATTGAAGTGTTGTTTGGCCATACTGTGGTACCAACTGTGAAGCACAGTGGTGGAAATGTTATGGTTTGGGGTTGCTTTGCTGCCTCAGGGACTGGACAGCTTGCATTCATTGATTCAACAATGAATTCTGCATCATATCTGAGTGCTTGAAGATAATGTGAGGCCATCTGTCCAAAAGTTGAAGTTGAACCGAAAGTGAACCATTTAACAGGATAATGATCCTAAACACACTAGTGAATCAACCAAGGAATGGCTCAGAAAGAAGAAGTGGAGGGTTATGGAATGGCCTAGTCAAAGCTCAGATTTGAATCCCACTGAAATATTATGGTGGGATTTTAAAAGACATACATGCAAGAAAACCCTCAAACATCTTGCAACTGAAAGAATATTGCATGGAAGAGTGGTCAAAAGCCAATGTTAGAGACGGGTGAACAATTATGCAAAACACGAAGTTATTTCTGCTAAAGTTACATTTTTTCCACAGAAGATTATCACATCTGTTGATATTTCTGTTTAATAAATGATTGAAAAAGCAAATTTCCCTTGTAGTTTTGTTCAAGTATATCAACTTCATTAATAGGCACTGTTTCAAAGAGGATCAAATGTTTGCTTGCTCAAATATGTCAAAAAAGCCAACAATTGCCATGGGGTTTTCTTATTTTTTCAAAATAGTGTATACTGTATGTTCTATTGTTTATGCAATGAATAACACATAACAGAGGCAAAAAATAATCTGGTGTGATATGGCCCAAAGGTTATAACATCATGGATTGGAGTGTGTTATTATGCTTATATGACAGTGATTTGCCAGGAATGTTAATTTCTTAAGGAATGACATGTCGCACATTATAACAGTTTATTGTTGCGGAACAAGTTAGTTCCTGTTATCACTTATAGAGATGATGAACCTCTCTCTCTCTCTCTCCATGCAGTTTGTCATTTTATCTAGAAACCAGGAAGCATAACCTCATCTGTCTTGAAGAACTTCCTGTGCTGTTGATTGTTACAAAACACTGACACCTGAGACTCCTTCCATAAGTATTACAGAAACATCTCATAACCAAGAACATCACCACATCAACAATTTATGGGTTTCTTTTTTGCTAAACAACCCTTTTGGCTCAATCCATTTATTATTAGTCTTATTAACTATCATTCATGTTATAATTCACACTTTCTGACCATTCCGATTCGAGAATTCAGCGCTGTGGTAAGTCCCTACAACATATGGCAAGATTAAAGATAATACTAATGTGGAATGAAGCCCTGCATTTGTATTTACTTAAATACTACTATGCCACTTTGATTAGACTCTTGGTGCGAAGGGAATAGGACTCTTAAGATAAGCGGTTATAACCCAGTTATGGTGCAGAGAGTGAAAGATGGCTGCCTCCATCTTTGCAGCCAGGAATCAGCTCTATGCTGTTTGGACAAGTGCAGAAATGTTAAGGGAAATGAATGATACTTCAGGTCTCTGCAGGCTCTCAAAGCCATTTAAGATTTCCTTTAAATAAGCCTCATTTGATATGAAACACACATACACGCATTGGCTGTGGATTTTGGCAAAGAGCTTGAAATCTTTGTCACCCCAGAGGTAAGTGTTAGCACTATTTATTACCAATGAGTGATTTCCTCTGCTTTCAAAGAGGTCCAAGATTCTCACATACTCTAATCCTGAGACCTCACATTCAACACACCAGCCGTGACTTACGCTCACCAATTTTTTTTTTTTGAATGAACTCCTTTTTCCTTGTATAGGTTTAACTAGTTTAGGCAAATATGAAATAAATGTATTATCCTATATTCTCGACAGTCATTCTTAGGAACCATAGATCATCATATTTATTACAGTAATATTTTATACTTTCCATGATTAACTTTCAATACAGAGAAATGTTCACTAAGTGTGAACATTTATTTTAGAATAGAAGATTCAAGTCAAAAATGCTGACCATGCATTAATATTAACAGGGGGGAATATATATACTTGCATGCATATACATTCACACACACACACACACACACACACACACACACACACACACACGTGCACAGAATTCAATTTGAAAAGCATCATCTAGAGCAGAGAGGCGGACAGGAAAGTCATATTGCCATAATGCTCATATTATCAATCATCTTGACGTTTTATTGGCTTTATCACTGTACATGCCATTAAAATGATGTCTGGCTCAGATTGTCAGGGGGCAAACATTAAACAGGCCAGGATTAAAATGCACATCTCAAACAAGTCTCCCTATCCCTTCCCAGCTAAAATTACAGCCTGCGTTCAGCTTAGAGAAATATACTGTCTAAAAGGTGTTATCAACACTTTCACTGACAAGCTGATAGTGTCAGATTTACTGAGATGCAAAATCTCGCCTAAATTTATCCCCCGGTTGTGTTAAAAAATGACAGCAAATAAAGTGGAGAATTATGAACTCCTGGATTCCCCGAGCATGTGCAGCACGCCTCATCGAAAAGTCAATGTTAAACTCTTAGGCACTGGACTGATATGCTAATAACAGCGTTCTTCATAAGGAAACATTAATATTACCACTTGAGCTATTAAAGTCATTTTGGTGGTTCTAGAAGCTGTGAGGAAAGTAAATATCCATAATTCAACAAATCCTGACAGTTAAAAGGTTGTAAATGGACGTTTAAATGCTACCGCTGTTGCCAAGCTGGCAAGTACACCATAAAACTGAATAATTCTGCCTCTCAACCCATAATCAGAGGTACGCTAGGCAAATAGAGGCATCCACAGCTAAGGGGAAAATACATTTACATACATATTCTTTTTGGAAGAATCATAACTCATATGTCAGATAAGCTTGCGTGTCATGCCTCAATGGCAAAAATATTGACAGACATAGTACATCATAAATCTAAATAAGCAGAAAAACTGCAGATAGCCAAAATCTCACATCTGTTTTTGAAAATAAAGATAAATTCCAAAGCCTGAACAGACTGATAAACGTGTATCCGTCAGAACATCATGCCGTACACCACGCGCCAAATTCCTGCAAGTGACTCCAAGAAAAACCCTCACTTCATGCTAATTGGGATCTTTTTTTTTTTAAATAAAATAAACACACACACACACACACACAAAATATTCTTCAGTAAGGGTCATTGATATACTGTACAGCCTTATAAAACGTCTTGAACACGCCCTTCAAACTCACTCAGTGTCCACCCTCAAAGCTTTATAGCATATTAAAATAATTATATCATCCCTCTTCTGGCCTTTTACTGTGCAATGGGAAGAGTTCATTTCTGGCCCGAGTCAAACGCAGAGACAGACACCCAGCTGAACAAACTCGAGGTCCTGTTTAATATCCAGATCTCCTAGACACTAGGCTAAATATAAAATGATCTATGGGCCGCAGTGAATCAGATGGAGAGCTATGCTGAGTTGCATCACTCCCTAAATTCAATTCAGGAGGTTTTTCCCTTCATTGTGAGGCGCATTTTTCACATTATTCTATTATTCATTGTGCCGGGTGAAAGATGGATTCACAGTGATGGGAATAATTAATCAATTTCTCACACTCTGTTATAAAGAAGGCAGAAAATAATAATGTGAATGAACGAGGGCAGGCAATGATATTTGTCTTCATATTCAAGCAGAGGAGGTACAAAAATGTGCAAGACAACACCAACTTTTTAAATCATTAAAACAACAAAAAAAAAGTTTGCTTGATATTCCACATGCAATCAGTCTGTTTTCAATTCGTCGAATAAGAACACGGAGAACCTCTGCAAGACAACAATCCCTCCGTAGATATCTTTTCTTCTCCGGGACATGACTCAGAGCAGATAGTTCTTGTGCAGAGCAGGCATGGGGAGATGATGGTGTAGGATTAGATATGCTGGACATTTTCACAATTGGAATGGCCAGTAGGAGGCACAAGCAGGAGAGGGGAGGGGAGGGGGTGGCTGAGATGCATCCTCTGAGCGATTGAAGAGGATTCTCCCCTTCAGATGTGCTAGAGGGCTTCCCCTGAGATAATGAGAGGTCTCTCACTGGGCAAGAAACATGTCCCGCATACATCCTTTGGATAACAGGACCTCCACAGGAGGTGAAGTCAAAAATCTTTCAGCATGGCAACAAAGGAGCATGAAGAAAAATAACATGTCTCACAAAAGACATACCAGACCCAGAGAACGCACTGAGTTTTGAGTATTTATTAAAAAGAAAAGAAAAAAACTTGGGTCTTTCAAGTTTAATCAAACAGATTAACTACAACACTTTTCTATAATGAAGGCTTGTAGTCCTACTATTACAGAACATATAGTCACTGATAAGTCCACATACAAATGCTCCAATGCCTTTAGCTGACTATTTCTTCGTAAGTCTTACAGCCTTGCCTTCAGGAGTCGTGGAGCGCATATGAACATTTCCTTGTTGTAGGACTGCTCCAAAGTGTTCTCCTGACTGACGCTCAAACTTCATACATTCTAGTTCTCACCTACAAGTTTCCATCTTAAAACCCTTCCTAAATCTAACCGTTAAAAAATTAGTACTTCAGGACATTTGTAAAGTACGTTCTTCATTTTTGCAACTGCAAGGAGTTTCTAAGAATGTCTAATTCTTGGAAAGCTGTGCAACAGTAACTTTATTTCCATATGCGAGTTGATATCTTCTCATCCCTTCAGCACAGCATGACCGATAAAATGTACTTAGTGTTTTCCACACAAATCTATAGGTACGGTCGGCCGGTATAAATGGGTCAACAAGGCTAAACTCACTATTCCTTTCAAAACAAAAAAAAACAGGGATTACGTTTTAGCATCAACATATTTGTCGTTTTACAATCACGTTTTATTTTCTGACGCTGATACTGAAACCTTGCACATCGATAGCCATCTTTAAAGATAGATATTATTTAAAGATCGATATTTTTTCTTTACAGAACTACTTAACTTTAAAACGGATGCAGAAAACCACTTTTTCACAAAAAGTATAAATATACAGTGCCTTGCGAAAGTATTCGGCCCCCTTGAACTGTTCGACCTTTTGCCACATTTCAGGCCTCAAACATAAAGATATAAAACTGTAATTTTTTGTGAAGAATAAAACAACAGGTGGGACACAATCATGAAGTTGAACGAAATTTATTGGATATTTAATACTTTTTCAACAAATAAAAAACTGAAAAATTGGGAGAGCAAAATTATTCAGCCCCTTTACTTTCAGTGCAGAAAACTCTCTCCGGAAGTTCAGTGAGGATCTCTGAATAATCCAATGTTGACCTAAATGTCTAATGTTGATAAATAGAATCCACCTGTGTGTAATCAAGTCTCCATATAAAT
>JAFFST010046299.1:51034-64137 GCA_022414735.1 Noturus placidus | reverse complement strand
TAATAAAAAAAAAGAGAGAGAGAGAGAGAGAGAGAGAGAGAGAGAGAGAGAGAGAGAGAGAGAAAGAGAGAGAGAGAGAGACACACACACACTTTTTTCTTGGTCTGGTTCACCTGGCACTTTCTGGGTGGTGAAATTGTAAACGCCTTATTTATCATTGATCTATTTGTAAATTAGCATGCTTTACAAAATTAGACTGTAACTGGTAGGTTTTAGTTGTGTAGTCTATTCATTATTTGCACGAATGTAAGGGATTGTGCGACAATAAAAAAAATCAGCATCACTGACAAAAAAATAATGTACACTTTTTTAACTCCTGTGAGGTCTCACTATGAAGCCTTTGTGTAGATTTCTTTTACATCATTCATTTATGTACAGTCATGCTAGTTAGCTGCGAGGCTCTATTGGGAATTACATCAGAGCAATAATCAATACATATTTTTCTTAGCTTAATTCACTCAGGGCTGTACCTGTTTTGATTTGTTTTTGCAAATAAATAAATACATTAATGAATTAAATGTAAAAAATGAAAATAATAAAAAAATTTTTTAAATGAATCAGTAACACACTGGAAAGTTTAGGGTTAAGCAGGAGACCAGCAACTACAATTCAGAGTCACAATGACTTGTGAAGACACACACTGTGAGAACAAAGAGGCAGGCATAATGAGGGAAGCAAATGCTGCTCATTAAAGCAGTATAAGCAGCATAATTTTACTCTGACTGGTTTAAATAGGCAAAAATCTAAAACAGTTCAAAATAAAGACAATCTACTCTCTTTGAATTTTAACTTTATTTAAAAACCTATGCTGAAATGATACTTTCTGATGTTCCAGAGGACCAATATGTTTTAAAAAGCCATGAAATAGGAAAAGATTAAAACCGAATATGGGAAATAAAACAGAACAGATTGCATAAGGCTATATTTCCTACTTTATAATTCATCTGGCAGCTGAAAACATGTGCAGTTTCTCAAGGCAAAGTTTAATGCACAAATTGGTAAAATAGTCTCAAGTATCCGTTATCATTGAGATTTATTAAGAAATAGTCACATTGTTATATTCTTACAGTAAAATATTTTTATCATACCTTTACAGTTTTTTCAATCGATCATTATAGTTCTGAATTATTCCCGAACAAAAAGCACTAATTTAAGTAAATCTATTTGCACGGCGCATATATATATATATATATATATATATATATATATATATATATATACACATACATACACACACACACACACACACACACACACTCCATTACGTATACTCCATTCAGTTCAAATTTCTGGAAGCACTTGTCTGACCCCTCAACAAGAAATCCAGCCAACCTTTGCTAACTTCTGGATATTCCTTTCATTTTCAGCACCTCCAGCTACCTCCCATTGGTTTTACAACTTCAAAATAAACCTCATGAAAAAATCAGGAGTTATCTGACATGTGTCCCCCTACCCGGATGGCATGCCAGCACCAAAGGCCAGCATTGATTTTCTGTAAAGCAGGGCCGGATTAGCCCCCTTTAGGGCTCAGCTGTCTCAGCACGGCCTGAGGGGCTGCTATAAAACTAATAATTAATTTAAACTGCCCTGCCTGCTTGGGCTATGGAAGGATCTACACTCATAACACACAGCCGACTGTCTGCAACTGTCTCTACACAGAACAGCACTGTGTTATTTTTATCTCTGGCTCATTGGACAAAGACAGTACATGTATGGCTACAGCATGAAGTCCAGCACACTGAGTAAAACACACTGCAGTATCCACACAAAACAAGACAATAAAGACCACATTTGCCTCTCGGGCTGATTGACAGGCATAGTAAAAGCAAATTAAGGGTGAGGAAAGAGTACAGAACACAAACCCGCTGAACAGCCAGTCGTGCTCTGTCTGAAGACCGCTACTGTGCATAAACCCAAACACAGGGTCAAAACATCCAATTCTCAGTCCTGAAGTGCTAACAGGCATTCAGATATAATATCCTCAACCTATAAAAAGAGTCAACATGTCATCTACAATCTATTACTAAAGCGGGATATCTAGGGATAGAGAGTCATATCCCATGGACAAGAGGCAGATGTGTGCTTCAGTCCGAACAGTCTCAGTCTCTGTGGAGGCCTGTGGAACATTTTAATGACATTAAGTCAACCATCACAAGACGTCTTTGCAAAACTCAAACCCACGCTCTAAAATGAGTGCTTGGGCTTGTTACAAAAACAGACATCAATATAGCTGGCCTTTAAATACTGCCCTTGTTCCTTTTTTTATCTAAAGTCACATGCTGCACATTCCAGCAGAAATGAAAGTTTGAAACGCTCTTAGTTCTCATGGTGCATGTTGCGGCTCGCTGTAAGCTCAGTGTGAGCTCGATGCAACTTTTAAGGGTGCCGTTAAGGAGGGTTCTGTCTAAACATTGCACTGTGCTGTATATGTCAAAACTATGAATATGCGTTTCTGTCCAAACCCAGTGCAAACAGAAAGAGACACTCCATATAGCTGCTCTGTTAAATTTCTTCCTTCACTGTAGCTCCGATGAGGCCTTCTACAGCAGGGGCCAGTAAAGGGATTTCACCTGAAAGGCTTTCATCTTATTTGACACACAAACGCTCCTCAGATCAGACGAGTGCAGCTTGTGTTGGGGCAGTCGAGGCTGTCTGTCTGTAAAGAGCATGCTCAGGAGAATATCCCAGTGCCTCTTCATCTTCCTCCTCTTCCTCATCCTCTACTGCCAGGCGTTTTGAAGCCAGTTATCAGGTGCGCTACGAAAACCCTCTGGCCCAGATATAAAAGATGACTGTTCGCTCAAACCCAAAGGCAGTGAGAGGAAAGCACTTTAAAAGCATCACCAAATGTCTGGATTCACAGAGCAGTAAGGTAAATATGGTTGTTTACTGTAAACCCAAACAAAATTATTCATACTAGGACAAACTAAGGAGATATCTTGCTGGGGGGAAAAAGGATCAAAATGTACAGAAAGCTGATAACAACACACTCGCAACGAAAAATAAATAATAAATAAAAACAATTCTGAATGTTGGAAAGACTAATAGTGAAGATATTATGGAAACAACACTGACAGTGTATTTTCAGTATAGAAAGATGCAAGAGATTTTTTTAAGTGCCGTAACAGAGGTGTGCTATGCCTGTGAATGACTCTGAAGTGAGCAAAGGGAAATGTGCTGCAGCTGTGTTCAAAATCTGCAGCAGCTGTTTAAACCCTCTATGGTCTTCTGCACAGAGGGAAAAAAATGTGCTCCTCTCTGGGCCAGTGCACGTTTGCAAAGAAAGCAATTTGGACAGTACACTCCAGTTCATCACTCTGCAGGTGGCACGTCACTGCTTAACAGCAGTCAAAACATCGAGGCTAGACTTATTATTTTGGGCAGCGTCTATACGTAAAATGTGTTGGCAAATATTTTCTAATAATGACAAGCATTTGGAAGAGTAAATTCCTAACGACAGGGTTCATGGTGTGTTTTATAGTGGTCGGATAAATTCACAGAGTGTCAACATTTATCATATCGTCCGCTCCAGAAATTGTACCCAAAACTTGAAAACACACAAAAGAGCTACAATCCAAAAGTCTTGGCACGATAACGTCTGCGTATCTGTCTTCACTTTTCAGGCCTGTCTCTCCAGGAGAGGCTGTGGGAGACAAAATGTCATGAAGCAAACACACACAGAGGGCAACACTGAGGGGAAACTCCTTTGTTCCATTTCCAAACTGCAAACTTTTTTTCCCTACTGGAAAGCGTGCAGGGGAAGTTAAAGAATGACAGACCCTTTTTCGCTTCAAAGTACTAATAAGTTCCATACCTCGGAGTTGCTTACATCATTAATCAGCGGGATGGCTTTGCTTGATGGTGGACGTCAGCTGGAAAAAATCCACGGACAGTTAGAGCTTCTCTAACTCAGCACCTTGATGACAGGGTGCCCGGACGAAGCTTGTATTTTTAATTTTTAAACAAATAAGGTGTACACATAAACGTCTGAAAATGACCTACAATAATGATCTATTCATTAAGAAAAGATTTCATTGAAAGAATGAGAAAAGGGGGTTAAATGGTTTCTAAACTGCGTGTCAGCCATGCTGGATCTGATCAGGCCAAGCTGTAAAAATCCATCACGGACTTTGTGTTCTGCTAAAGCGCTAAGGAAAGATATTGTAGGTTTTAAGAGGCTTTTTTATTCCGCCAGACTGTGTACTAAAACTAATTGGATTTCTGTCAATGGAAAAAATATATCCCTGGGAAGACTCTGAACTACATAACGCTGACGGTACAACAATCCATGAGGGACAAGGGCCTTCCGCCATGCCAAATGCGAGGGAGGAAAATGAAACCAGCGATCAGCATAAAATATTAAAACGGAATGGTATCGAATTCTTGACAAATGATGTCAGATTCACTCATTAGGTCCACCGGCACAGTGAATTAAGCTATATTTAGTGGGTGATAATTGAAATCATAGCTGTAGTCATTAACGCTGACATGTTTCTAAATAATACCCAATAAATTTCTCCTTTGTTTCAAGGGAAACAATGTGACAGTTGGCAGAACTCAGAAATCCGAAAGTACAGAAACTATTACCGTCTCGCGTGTGTGACTCGCCTCCCTATTCTCTTTTCCTTAAAGCCAATAAAATGTCAACTTTTATTCAACCCCTCCAAAGTGCTGGCTGCACATCAGCTCTGCCCTCTAAAGCCATGCCACAGAAAACTAAAGGTCTGTAAATCACTGTGTCATAGGCACAACATCAGTCTTGGGATATACAATAAAAATTGAGATGCAGTTATAAATGGAGTGGCATTCATACCTATATATATATATATATACACACACACACACACATATATATATATATATATATAAAATTGGAACAAAAGGAGAACATAAAGATGTTTGGTTCTATTCAACACCAACCGCATAGGATTTGCTGGGAGCAGACAGTACAGTACAGTAGTTTGGAAGGAGATTTGGCTGATGGTAATGCTGCTAGTGATTTAAAGACAATTCTTTTGCCATCGGGGGTCTTTTGCTGCATTGTAACAATAAAACCATGATTTATGCCATATTGTTGGAGGGAACTATACCACAGAGATGGCGCTGCCAGGATAAGGCCTACCCCTCTAGAGCTCTGTATAACTATAAAATCATACACATACTGAGGACATTTTTGGATCTGACTACTCAATGCTTTATACCCTACATACACTGACTAACACACTATTTAGGAATTATTTCAAAGCTACACATTGTCAGAAGCAATAATAATTTACTTTATTGTTTCAGTTGTCCATATGTCTTGTCTCTTATTCCTTCAGACCTGCTCAATACAGTGAACCCTTTTTAAAAAAAAAAAATATTGCAAAGGAGTTTGTGACCCCTTTTGAATGGGATGGATCCTTATATAACTAATAATAATAAATGAAGTCAGTCTTTTGGAAGAAAACAACATACAACCTTTTATATTCTCATACTTTTCACATGACTCGGATGTTATGATGTGACTTAGTGTTATGATGATTCATGGGCTAAATTCACGCAATTTGAAGGGCAGACAGGTTTGTACCCTCGAAATAATGTCCAAGAGGATACACAGTATAGAGACTTCATTAAAGGATTAGTTAAGTAAGTGCTTACTGCAGTCATGGTAAAGTTATAAACATCTAGTTAAGTCAATTTACTACATTCAGTGATTGACAGCTATGTTTTGGAATCCTCTCAGCAGTACTAGGACGGAGCAAATTCCCAGTAAAGACCATGTTGCATCAATTTGGCTACAGCATGTTTCATCAGATAAAAAAATATTTTACTCAAACACAGAGTGTACGACTTGCCTGCAAAAACTTTTCAAAACTAATCTGGTGGGACTTGATGATCTTTCCTTGTTGCTGCTTGGACAATCTGTTTTGGCAAAGGCCACTCTACAGCAGCATTTTGCACTGCCTCATGCACATGGATTAGAATCCTGCTTCTAATGAGAATCAGGTAAACTAGTACAAGATATGAAGACTATTGTAATAAGTAATACTAATACTACTACTACTACTACTACTACTACTAATAATAATAATAATAATAATAATAATAATAATAATAATAATAATAATAATAATGGGGGGCACAATAGCTTAGTGGTGACTGTGTGTGCGCGATTGTGCCCTGTGATTGGTTGGCACCACATCCAGGGTGTCACCTGGGTTAAGGCTCCCCATTACCCTGTATAGAATAAGCAATATAGAGAACGGATTATTTTTATTATTCATAATAATAATAATAATAATAATAATAATAATAATAATAATAATAATAATAATAACAGTAATAATAGGGGGCATGGTGGTTTAGAGGTTAGCACATTTGCCTCGCACCTCTGGGGTTGGGGGTTCGATTCCCGCCTCCACCCCAAGTGTGTTGAGTTTGCATATTCTACCTGTGCTTTGGAGGTTTCCTCTGGGCACTCCAGTTTCTTCCCCCAGTTCAATAAATTATAGGTTGATTGGCATCTCTAAATTGTCTGTAGTGTGTGAATGTGCCCTGCAATGGGTTGACACCCCATCCAGGGTGTACCCCACCTTGTGCCCAGAGACCCCTGGGATTGGCTCCAGGTTCCCCGCCACCCTGTGTAGGATAAGTGGTACAGATGGATTGAGGGATGATAATAATAACTGCAACAATAACAACAATAATAAAAGAGAAAGAGAAAATATGCTATACAATGAATTTATAAACATTATATAAAATGCAAGAGATTATATGAAAATTAATAACTTCCTTAAGATGTATCGCTGAGGTGAAGAACAAGCTTGCAGCAATCTCAGAGATCCTATTCTCTATATTATATGTGGTAGCAGCAGTGGGAAATGAATTTATATGATAAGTAAAAATATAAAAACACTGTTGTTCCCTGTCAGTCAACTTTTCCCAACAAATGCTGTCACTCTGTGATCCCAAGATACTGTAAATGTGGTGATATTTATTCTTTTTATTTCCTCTTGTGTTTTCTTGAAATACCAGTATATAATAGTTGTTGTTTTTTTTTTAAACCTAATTGTGTCACATCTTAAACGGTTGTGCGCAAGAGGAAAACAAAAAATTTCCATTAACAAAACAGCCAGGAACAAACTTGTCAGGAATAATGCATCTAAAAGAAGTCTGTATTATTATTATTACTACACGTCCTTCCAGCTTGTCATGGCTTGAAGAAATCACTGTGTTAAAATTTGTTCAGATAAATTAAATGTGTTTTATCATTGCCTAGTTGATTGATAAAAGCTGTGCTCCAAATGAAAATGCATACATTACGCATTCAAACTAGAAGATGCTGTCTTATAAGCCAGTTAAGCTTAAAGAACATTGCATATTTCCTAATACAAGAAAGATATTCAAGGCTGCTTCCAAATATTAGTGCTAAGTAAGCTTGATAGATCAGATATGGAAAATTCTCATTTCTGCTCAAGCATCAATTTCCACTCCCTTTCTCAGCTAAGTGATTTGAAGACCTCATTCCGACAGTTTCTCCCCCTCACACTCTTTTAACTGACATTTTATCTGCATACTGGTATTGTCACAGATTGAGCATACCCACAGGACAATGACAGCCCCTTCTTCCTTTGTCACTTCTCGTTTTAGTGCTGAGCGATGCCTCTTCCTGACTCGTGCCAATAACAGCACCATCGAATAGTGGATTCCACCTAACTTTGATGGAGAGGGAGCACTTCATGCCGCTGACTCTCATTTGTCAATTAACAGAAGGCTTCTGATGTCGAAATGCAAGGGCTTGAAAGAATTACAGTGCTATTCATGACGAATGAAGAGAGACAGTTGAGTGAGGCATAAGCTGCAGAGTAATATCATAATGTGCTTTAGATATGAATATAAAACGACACAGCTGACAGTCCGTACATGGGTTTTATTTCATTTCTCACTGTAACCAAATGCCACACTTTTGTCTCCTTACTTTCCTTTCATCTGACTACATACATCTTATTATGGCAGGCCACGGACGCTTCACTTTTAAAAATTAAAGTTAGCATATTTAATTAGTCTTTACACTCTAAAGGCTTTTTTTCTGTACATGCAGATCCAGGAAACAACTGCTGCGTACCTTAGTACAGATGGGTGATATGGTGAAGGTTTAGTGTATAAACACAGTTTCCACAACAAAAAAAGTTACAGAAAAATGTCCTTCATCAGCTGGGCAAGCAACGTCCTTCTGAGGCTGGATGAGGTGGAAACTAAAAATATATCTAAAATTAACTACATTCAATTATAGAATTCCAAACCAATTCTACAGTCACTGGTTAAAGATTCGTTTTAAGGACTACGAGACTATAACAAACAGTTAACCTCATTTTCATATATGCAATCTATATATATATATATATATATATATATATATATATATATATATATATATATATATATATCTCCTACCAGTATGTAATTTAGAAAACAGACATAATGCAGTGAAACAGGAGTGCCACAGACAGACATATAGATGTTGAAATTCTGCTATTGTTTTTTGTATTAAGTTAAATTGAGCAGCACCTGAGCACTTTTGCCCACTCTGTTGCATTTATCCATGGCAGGAAGGTTTCAATTTGTTCAACAATCTGTGCTGAATTGAGCTTATAGAACTTACAGTGCATCCGGAAAGTATTCACAGTGCTTCACTTTTTCACATTTTGTTGTGTTACAGTCTTATTCCAAAATGGATTAAATTCATTATTTTCCTCAAAATTCTACAAACAATACCCCATAATGACAACATGAAAGAAGTTTGTTTGAAATCTTTGCAAATTTATTTAAAAATTTAAGCTCAGGTGCATCCTGTTTCCACTGATCATCCTTGAGATGTTTCTACAACTTGATTGGAGTCCACCTGTGGTAAATTCAGTTGATTAGACATGATTTTGAAAGGCACACACCTGTCTATATAAGGTCCCACAGTTAACAATGCATGTCAGAGCACAAACCAAGCCATGAAGTCCAACTGTCTGGAGGTCTGGAGACCTCCGAGACAGGATTGTATCGAGGTACAGATCTGGGGAAGGGTACAGAAACATTTCTGCATCATCGAAGGTCCCGATGTGCACAGTGACCTCCATCATCCGTAAATAGAAGAAGTTTAGAACCAGCAGGACCCTTCCTAGAGCTGTCCACCTGGCCAAACTGAGAGATCAGGGGAGAAGGGCCTTAGTCAGGGAGGTGACCAAAAACCCGATGGTCAATCTGACAGAGCTCCAGCGTTTCTCTGTGAAGAGAAGAGAACCTTCCAGAATAACAACCATCTCTGTAGCACTACACCAACCAGGCCTGAATGGTAGAGTGGCCAGATGGAAGTCACTCCTCAGTAAAAGGCACATGACAGCGTGCCTGGGGTTTGTCAAAAGGCACCTAAAGGACTCTCAGACCAAAGATTGAATTATTTGGCCTGAAGCATGGTGGTGGAAGCATCATGCTGTGGGGATGTTTTTCAGTGGCAGGAACTGGGAGACTAGTCAGGATTGAGGGAAAGATGAATGCAGCAATGTACAGAGACATCCTTGATGAAAACCTTCTCCAGAGCGCTCTGGACCTCAGACTGGGGCAAAGGTTCATCTTCCAACAGGACAACGACCCTAAGCACACAGCCAAGATAATAAAGGAGTGGCTACAGGACAACTCTGTGGATGTCCTTCAGTGACCCATACAGAGCCCAGACTTGAAACCGATTGAACATCTCTGGAGAAATCTGAAAATGGCTGTGCACCAACGCTCCCCATCCAACCTGATGGAGCTTGAGAGGTCCTGCAAAGAAGAATGGAAGAAACTGCCCAAAAATAGGTGTGCCAAGCTTGTAGCATCATTCTCAAAAAGACTTGAGCCTGTAATTTGTGCCAAAGTTGCTTCAACAAAGTATTGAGCAAAGGCTGTGATTACTTATGTACATGTGAATTCTTTTTTTTTTTTTAATAATAAATTTGCAAAGATTTCAAACAAACTTCTTTCACATTGTCATTATGAGGTATTATTTGTAGAATTTTGAGGAAAATAATTAATTTAATCAATTTTGGAATAAGGCTTTAACATAACATAATGTGGGAAACGTGAAGCACTGTGAATACTTTCCGGATTCACTGTATACAGCTCTGCTTTTCATACATCACGGTCATGGTGATGCTTGGTGGCGCTGTGATGGTGTGCACTGTTTTTGGCAATAGCTATAGTTAGCCATCATGTATGTGATCAGCCAGGCCACTAGAATACCATCTCGCCAAGATACTCTGCAGTTTGTTTGTTTTGTTTGTTCATTTGTTGGTTTATTATTTATTAAACAAATTATATTATTTATTATATAACATTTTTGAATGTGCGTTTGTCTTTTCAAACTGGGGGTGGACAATGACATTACATAAATGTTTAGTTCAGCCATGAAACTATCCTCCCATGTAACCCTTTATTATCCTGACTGTCTTCTCTGGCTACGGCCTGCGCGTGCTAGGAGATTTCGCATCCTACCCTCGGCGTCAACAGCACCACCGTAAAGATCTGCTACAGGGGGGTTCCTCCTTCTGTACCCTGTGCAGCAGCAACACGGTTCTCTACCTTTCTATGTCTGTCCATGTCTATCAGCATTCTTACTCACTCAGCAGCGACTAAACCTACCATTCCAATCAATAAAAACTGATGCTCTCATTCCGAGAGATCAACTGGTAAATCAACTATATCAACTAATAAAATATTAAATATAATAAGATCTAACAAACACCAGTTTGTCACTATGCCCTATGTCACTGGTTTTATCTGACAACATCAACAGTAAACAAAGCAGCACTTTTCACTTTGTTATAGATCAATCTACACAGACATATTTGCTTGTTAAATCAAACATTGATTATACAGTTCAGTGTTTTGTGGAGGTAAATATACATCATTCATCACATATAGCTAGCTTTGTTGTTAACAAAAGAGAAACATGGAGGCATCTGTGGTTTTCCCCAATTAGTAGCTCAAATGCACAGGTCGAAAATGACATAATTCCAATTTCCCATCTGTGAGGTAAATCAAACGCAGTATATTTTACCCCTGGTGAGAATGAGTGTGTGAATGTGTGTGTGCATGGTTCCTTGAAACTCCCGTCTCATAACCAGAGGTTCCAGGAACAGACCCCAGTTCCAGCGCAACCCTGACCATGGATAAAGCAGTTAAATGATTGTCAACAGGCTCACTATAAGAACTGTACTAACACAGACTATGAAAAGAAAAAAAAAAAAACAGTACATGGCTTAGACCCAGTCCTTGGTTCCAGAAAACCTATATTAACTTTTGTTGGTGCTTGTAACAAAGAAACCAAAACTGCACAACTTGATGTGCTTATCGATGCATATCGTGATGCAATTTCATGCAATGACGTTAACATATTTAAATGTTTTATATTTTTGGCCTGCGATTCTATGAGAATCATTAATCAAAATATACCATGTCTCCTCACTACCCTTTGTCTTTTAATAGTCCCTGATTACAGGAACCAGGCACTCATAACCTTGATGTGCTCACAAATTCCCCAAGCATGTATGATCCTCCAACCTGACTGTTGATCCAAGCTTATATCTGAGCAAGTTATCCGAGCCAGTTTTGATGACAGAGTGGCCATCGAGCCTCTGTGGCTGAGATGCATCCTGCTTGCAGATCATCTGGACAGGACTAGACAAGAAAATAAGATCTTCTCTGTTTTCAGCATCCAATAAGCCACAGCCTCATGTTATATGACAGGTTGCTCTTGAACCCCATCTTGGGATTACCTCTTGAGCCCATCATCTGCTAGTTCTCCGCACTTTGGCTTTGGACAGGTGCTGCCTCACCATCATGCCTATTTAATGTTAACCCTTGGCAAGTAGCATCATGTGAAACGGTCTGATAAAATGAATGTGAAATCACATGCATCCAAACAGGAACAGACTCTGACAGCATTCTCTTCAATCTGAGCGCTACACTGACACACTAAGTAAAAGAGGGGGGAAATATTATGAGAACTATAGAGGTCACGGTGGCTTAGTGGTTAGCACATTTGCTTCGCACGTTAGGTTCGATTCCCGCCTCTGCCCTGTGTGCATGGAGGTCGGATGTTCTCCATGTGCTTCAGGGGGTTTCCTCCAGGTACTCTACTTTCCACCCCCAGCCCAAGGACTGTAGGTTGAAGGCTGATTGGCATTTCCAAATTGTCCATGGGTGTCCAAGTGTGTGCATGATTGTGCCCTGCGATGGGTTTGCACCCCATCCAGGGTGTCTCCGCCTTGTACCCAAACTCTCCTGGGACAGGTTTCAGGCTCCTCCATGACCCGGTGTAGGATTAGCGGTACAGAAAATGGATGGATGGATGTTAGGGCTTTTCCGTTTTGTGCATGTTCACACAGATAGCTTTGTCTTCACATTACAAAGAGCAAGTTTTATATACCGCATTTCCTGATTGTGATCACATGACTGTCTGCATGCCGAATTACACATTACAAATGTTCACACTTAACTCCATCCTCCAAAAGGAGACAATGTACTCTTTTTATGGCTGGGGTCAACTAATTATATTATACAGTGGTGTGAAAAAGTGTTTGCCCCCTTCCTCATTTCCTGTTCCTTTGCATGTTTGTCACACTTAAGTGTTTCGGAACATCAAACCAATTTAAACAATAGTCAAGGACAACACAAGTAAACACAAAATGCAATTTGTAAATGAAGGTGTTTATTATTAAAGGTGAAAAAAAATCCAAACCATCATGGCCCCGTGTGAAAAAGTGATTGCCCCCCTTACTATAACTGTGGTTGTCCACACCTGAGTTCAATTTCTCTAGCCACACCCAGGCCTGATTATTGCCACACCTGTTCACAATCAAGGCATCACTTAAATAGGAGCTGCTTGACACTGTAAGGTCCACCAGAAGATCCTTAAAAGCTACACATCATGCCGAGACCCAAAGAAATTCAGGAACAATTGAGAAAGAAAGTAATTGAGATCTATCAGTCTGGAAAGGGTTATAAAGCCATTTCCAAAGCTTTGGGAATCCAGCGAACCACAGTGAGAGCCATTATCCACAAATGGCGAAGACATGGAACAGTGGTGAACC
>JAFFST010046299.1:34045-44122 GCA_022414735.1 Noturus placidus | reverse complement strand
TATATATATATATATATATATATATATATATATGCCCAAAACGTTTTTGTTTGAAATACAATTCTGAATGGTCGAATTCAGAATATCACTTATTTCATTTAATTGTATTTTTATGCCATTTTTTCAGTAAGGGTTTTTGGTTTTTTGGTATTTTTTAGTTATTTATATGCTTAATGAACTATCCTCTGCTTTCATGATGCTTTTAAGATGAAAAGACTGCGTATGTATGCTAGACCCGCCCCATCACTGTCGGCGACTAGTCACGCGCTCAGGCGCGTCACCTGGCTCCTCCCACAGGCGGAAGTTTTGGAGAGTGCACACGCAGCAGAAACTGGTGTAGGCTGCGGGTTGCGAGAACATTACACGCAGAAGCTAAATCATACCACTTAACGTTAGTAAGCCTATCTAAATGTACAGTTCTCTTCTAGAAATGCAAATATATTAGTCTATCAATACAAAAAACAAAAGGCTGTTCATAAAAAAGGTGTGTGTTTTTTTATATATATATATATGTTTGTTTCCCTTTCGGAGCGCTGTAGCGTTATAATAACAGGTAAAGTTGTTCCTGGCTTCGTCTTGGATTTATTAGAAACCTTTTTTTTTTTTCTTTATAATTTTTGTGTAACGCATGTTGGTGTTATAATATTGATGAGAGCACTTCGCTCCGTTTTGCAACTCTTCACTCCTTTAAGGAAAGTGAGCAGAAGGTGGAAAAAATAAAAATAAAAAAACCTCCCACCCTTGAAATCGGTCGCGCGACAATCATGTTAGTTTGAAAAGGACTTTAACTTCAGGATTATTATCACAGGGATTTTGTGTGTAGTATATTCAAACTGCTTTATTTTATTTTATTTATTTATTTAATTTTTAGGACAACAATAAAAAAAAAAAACACTCCAGGTTTAATCGATCTTTATATGACCCATAACCACTCACGGATTTCCACCTAAACATGATCCTTTGTTTCATTCACATTTGCATATGAAAATTTGAACCTTTTCGCTTTATTTCGCGTGTCCGTGTGACAAAGTCCACTTTAAACTCGTCGCTGCAAATAGTTATATTTAGATGGAGAGAGAGAGGGAGAGAGAGAGATTCATAAACATGTCACCGACGTGAAATATATGGAAACGTTTAAAACTTTCTATTTAAATATCATGAATTATGGCCTTGAAAAATGTGTTCCCATTTAAGGGTAATACGGAGTATTTGGTGTCTGCTTCAGAAGCCCATTCGTCATGCAGACAATAAAGAGAGTTTTTGCCTGGCGCTGGAAATTTATGGCTGCCCTTCTCTGCCCTAATAACTCACGCAGTGTGTCCCACTCTGACAGGCCCTGGAGAAGAACAGCAGCCCTGTTATCCATCACACACATCTCTGCATGCTGAGCTGCGAGCTTCTCCTCACACGCACTTTAAATGCCCGATAGGAGGGACCATTTGAACGCTTGGGGTTTTTTTTTTTATTGTAGTTGTTGTTTTGGCTTTAGTGTTTTCTGATGCGAAATGAATTTCCTAAAATAAAGCTTGCAAAATATATAATCAAGCACTTTATTCAAGCAATTACATAAATATAGGCTAAGTATTTATATATGGTTTATTTTTAAAGTAGGAATCTAACCGTGTGATTTTGATTCAATTTACATTAGCAGAAAATGCTTCTGTAAATTTGTGATCATTAAAAACAAGAAGAAGAAAAACAAATAATCCAATGTCCCGTAGAAAGACTGGAAGTGAGTGAATAATCTGCACACGTTTAGTCGGAAATATTTCATGTTAGGGTGTGTCTATGGTCGCATTTGTACATACAAAAATAGTGTAATTATCGTTCAATTTATGTGTGAGTTTGTAAGTATTATAATTAAATATCTGAAAGAAAGAATGAAAAGTAGATTTTAATGCACTTATTTAACTGGGGACAGAGGGTTTACACACTGAAGACAAAAACAAAAAAAAAGAAATGGCTGAATAATTGTACACAGAATAAAAGTTTTTTTTTTTATACGCACACCAATTGTAGGCCAATATAATTTTTTTAAATATATATATGTATATATACACACATTTTAACTTGAACCCATGACTGTCCACTCCAGGTTTTCTTGCTCCCCGAGATGACCTGTCAACCGGATTAACGCCAAAAGAGATTAATGGCGGAGGCGGGTTGCAATAATAATCGTTTTGTTTGATGTGACAACTTTGATAGGCGTTGATTTACTTACAAACTGATAGGCTTTTAATTGAGCGCCTCTATCCAGTGGGAGATGAAAGGCGCAGCGCATTGAAAAGCTGCCCGGAGCCTCAGCCCTGATTAGCCCAATCAGTGGTGAAGAGGTCAGCGCATTTTCTCCCCATTTCTCCCCTAAAAGACTCTCTCTCTCACACACACACACACACACACACACACACACACACACACTTTCTATTTCTCAAATACATTGTAGATGCGCAGTGCCGTGTGGTATGCAAAATATCACATTTTGGTGCATGAATATGAAACTTGTTGGGTCCATTTGGTTCTCTCTCTCTCTCTCTCTCTCTCTCAAGCTTTATTACATTCCAAGTGTGCTGATCCACTGCCTAGGGCGACATACATGTAATGATTGTCTGCAAGTTCAAATTCAGGTACGCTTACATCTGTTCAAAAGAGGTAATATAACCGACAGCGGAAGACTTGTGCAACTGTGAAACTGTATACTGAAGCAGAAGAAAAAGAAAAAAAAGTGCACTTCCCGCACTGTGCACCTGGATGATGTTCCGCTCGAGAACAGGCCTGGTGCTGTTCGACTCCTCAATACCCAAGAACACCACACACCCAAAATACTCGGAGTAAAACCCATTTATTCCAGAAGGGAATGTGTTACAAAAATGCATGTAAACATTTATTTAAAAAAAAATAAATAAATACAGAAGCACAATGACTGACAAAATCCAACAGGTTTGTTTTTGTTTTTTTTTAAAGTACAGGACATTTATTAACACCCACTTTAGCACATCAAGACTGGTTTCTTTTCAATACATTTTCTTTTAGGTTATAGTTTTAATGCACACACACACACACACACACACACACAAGGTTAAACAATCCACATATAATTCTCTGTACTGCAAATCAATAAATTGTACAAGAATAAAGTTTGGAATAGCATGGGGAAAATACTTTGTTGCATTTCAGTATATACTTACTCTATAGTCCGACAAAGAGTAAATATGAGACCGGCTGATTTCCATGTTTTCCCGCACCAGCTTTTGTAATACCTCCCTTCCAAACGGAATAAAACCAGAGCACTGTGCCGCTCGTATTAAGTGCCTCTGTACCAAGGTGCTTCTTTTTCATTTGCCCTTTTCTCACTCACCCGCAGCTTGTAATCAGCTACAAGAGCTGACATAAATCAGCAGCAGGATTGACAGCGACTGACAAATAGCTGATTGATTGCGGTCGAGCAGAATTGACAGTTGACTGAGGGGTTGGGATAGAAATAGAAGGGCGGTGTATATTATGCTGAAAACATGTGACATTCCCATCCCTCTATCACTGCATTGGTCTGCTCCTGTCAACGCGGGTCTGATTGGGGAATTCAAACACCACGCGTTGATCTTCTGTTGCACACATGGCTTCTTGGAAAATGAGCTGAGCAGAGAGACAGCGTGATAAAATGTCAGTAAGACGCACAACCTTAGCACATTTGGGGTTGGGTTTTGTTGTTGTTGTTTTTTAACGCATAACAGGCACAGGAGAACTGTGCAACACGGACATACGAAATAGTTTGAGAAGTTTATATTATTCTAACCTATAGCTTAAAATGGTATTTAAGGAACTTATACATCTGAGTGCTTTAATGCATACGTAGGGTTAAATCCTGAAATCAGTTAATAGACTGGAACATAAATAAATATAGAATATCATGTGATGTAGATTTCTGTTTGAACCTAAACTAAATCTAAAATAAAGGCGAGGGTTGTGTTGGGAAAGTGCGGCGTGCACAAGAAGCTAAATATTTTCCAGAATCTCCTCCCCCGAGCTGTCAAAACAGAGGCACTAGAGAAAGGGGAACGTCACATCCCCTTGACCCTCCAATCACCTCGGGGTCCTATTTGATTGGAAGGCGGCAAGGGCTTTAATCTCAGACTAATTCAGTTGCTTTTGAAGTGAAAATTTGGGCCAGTTCTCGGGCTGGGAGGAGTAGCGCGTGGAGCTGCGGGAGGAGGCAGAGCAGAGCGCGCAATGCATGTGTTGTCACGCGCAGCCCCGGATCGGCGATAGCCTCGCGCTGTGCGTCTGCTTTCCGCCACGAGCGAACGGATTATATGAGTTTATCTTTATTTTCGGCCCTTTTCGCAGAAGAACGCTCCGAAGTAGTTATTGATGCATAGGACGAACGAAACGCCAACAGAATAAATGAGAATTGGGTCATGAGCACATCGCCCTCTGCTATTGCTCTAAGAAATAACCATACCGTTCTAGCCTGGGAAAGCTGCAGTTCTCGGAATAACAGCTCAGCGAGCATCAACAAGCCTTTTCTCCATCCCGTCCCTCCAACGGACCCTTTACGGCAAGCCAAGCGACTTCCCATCAAGGTTCTGAAAATGCTGACGGCACGCACGGGACACATTTTGCACCCGGAGTACCTCCAACCTTTACCTTCTACTCCGGTTAGCCCAATCGAGGTAAGACATTCATTCATGATTTCTTCCATCAGGTTTTAATCCAGTATTTCTGGGGGGGGGGGGTAGAAGAAGAATTGGAAATGGCTTCTACATAAGCAGAATAATACAAGCTTCCCTTCTGCATATGTGTTTATAAGTTTATATCGATTTGAAATCGAAACGCTCAGTATTGTGTCTGCTCACCCAGAAATATTCCTGATATGTACGTGTTCCATTTCGTGTTCTATTTGCTCCGTGATGCGGATCGCAAACCCAAACAAGAACATGAACATGAGCAGGACTAATTAGGTGTGTGTGTGTGTGTGTGTGTGTGTGTGTGTGTGTGTGTGTGTTGATATTTCTATTCGAATATAATATTTTGGTATTCATGTGTGTGGGTTTTTTTTCCTTCTTCTGTCTATTCTCGCAGCTAGATGCAAAGAAAAGTCCACTGGCTCTTCTTGCGCAGACGTGTTCTCAGATCGGTAAACCGGACCCTCCGCCTTCGTCTAAACTCTCCTCGGTTACATCAAATGGATCTAACGAGAAGGAGACCAAGTCCGGTCCTTTAAAACTGAGCGACATCGGCGTGGAAGATAAATCGAGTTTCAAGCCGTACTCCAAACCAGCAGATAAGAAGGACTCGTCCTCGGGGGTTTCTAGCGGGGAGAAGTCTGGTTTCCGTGTGCCGAGCGCCACCTGTCAGCCGTTCACTCCCGGCACTGGCAGCCCGAATTCCAGCACTTCTGCGTCCCCGATGCCGTCCGAGACCAAAGGAGAGAGGGATGAAAAGAAAGAAGCTGACTGTAATAAAACCTGCAGCACGGACGGATCTGGAGCTACCGGTGTCAGCCACAGCAGGATAAGCGTGAGCTGTGCTGGAATTAACGTGGAGGTCAACCAGCACCAGGAGACCACGTCTGGATCCAAGGCCGTTACGTCAGAATCGTCGTCGGTGTCTTCCGCTTCCTCTGCGGCTGTTCTGGGGTCGGGTCTTGTGGCACCCGTTTCTCCGTACAAACCTGGACAGACAGTTTTCCCTTTACCCCCTGCCGGCATGACATACCCTGGAAGTTTAGCTGGGGCCTACGCGGGCTATCCTCAGCACTTCCTGCCCCACGGCGGAAGTCTGGTGAACGCGCAACTCAGTTCCCTTGGAAGCAAAGCTGGATCGAGCCCGTTAGCAGGCGCGTCTCCACCGTCCATAATGTCTGCCAGTCTTTGCAGAGACCCGTACTGCTTGAGTTATCATTGTGCCAGTCACTTAGCGGGCGCGGCCGGTGCCTCGTGCACGCACGACTCAGCCGCCGTGGCCCTCAAGTCCGGATATCCGCTCATGTACCCGACGCACCCTTTGCACGGCGTGCACTCCACGCCACCGTCTTTCGGCGGACACCCTTTGTACCCGTATGGCTTCATGCTCCCCAACGACCCGTTGCCTCACGTGTGCAACTGGGTGTCGGCAAACGGGCCATGTGACAAGCGCTTCTCGTCCTCAGAGGAACTGCTTAACCACCTGCGGACGCACACAGCATTCACCGGCGCCGAGAAGTTGATCTCGGGTTATCCGAGCTCTTCGTCCCTTGCCAGCGCTGCCGCCGCGGCCATGGCGTGCCACATGCACATGCCACCGTCCGGACCTCCTGGAAGTCCCGGCACACTCGCACTGAGGAGCCCGCATCACGCGCTCGGACTAAGCAGTCGGTATCACCCGTACTCTAAGAGCCCGTTACCAACTCCCGGTGCTCCGGTTCCCGTTCCCGCCGCAACCGGCCCTTATTACTCTCCATATGCACTGTACGGCCAGAGACTCACTACAGCGTCAGCGCTCGGATACCAGTGAAACGGACACAGTCTCACACAGTCAAATCTAGAGCTTATAAAGATTCAAATATAAAGACTTTTATATCAACGCACCACTGAAGGACAGGATCCGTGGACTCCACTGTATTTATTTATGTCAGCTTAAAGCGGACAATAATACAAAAGGAAAACTATTTGAGCAAACTCAGAAGTGCATTATGTTTAAATCTCAGTAGGTAAAAGTGAAACACATGTTAGAGTACTAATAAAATAGGGGTTCTTCAGTTCAACATTCATTTGAAATTGCTATGATTGTATTGTACGTTCTTATTTAATGTCTCATTGAAAAAAAAAAGTTAATAATTTACATTTGCATGTTTGTTTGTTTTTTTAAGCCCAAATTGTCCGCATCATTTTAAATTGCCGTTATTTTTCAGGCGTATACCATGGAGAGAGAATTGGTATTTTTTTGTATGTATTCTGGAAAAAAAAAAGAAACAATTCTGTTCCATAATGGTGTCCTCAGTATTCTTTAATACGACGAATGCAGTTCACATTACATGTGGCTATCCAGATTGTTTATAATTTGACATTAATCCTATATTATCGCAAGTCTTGGTTAAATAATGAAATAATTGAATACCAAATAAGTAAATATCCTGTATGAAAAATAAGATGAAAACGGTTTTCTTTAAGAAAAAAAAAAAAACCCCAAAAAATAAAAACAATAATAAATAAATAAATACAAATCTTCATGGTACATCAACATGTAATAATTTAGGTCATAACAAAGATTGACTATTTGACTATTGTACACAGATTGAAAAATATATTATTTCAGCATTTTTTCCCCCTTTCTTTTACGTTATATATATATATATATATATATATATATATATATATATATATATATATATATATAAAGAATAACAGCGCACGAGAAGCTTAAATACCCAGTATGTTTTTGTCTTTCAGTGAAAACGAGGCGCAGCTACATTACGGTTAATATGATGCATTATGTTTCAGTAAAATATATTTTCTGAAAACTTATTCACACTTGCATATGAACGCCAAGTAAAGGCATTTTACTGAGTTAGTGGATTTATCTCAGTGTATAACTTATTTGTTATTTGCTGTCTGCTCAGTGAGCACTACAGGGGTAATAACATGTTCACTCCTTATAGCCAAGCTTGCATTTGTCACATTAAATATATAGTTGTGATAAGTTACATATGACAAAAAATCGGCCATAATAACCTACAACAGGCAGTTCATTTATCATGTCTTGATCTAAGAGATTATTTCAGTATTGAAACAAGGCCAGCCGTATAAATTAATTTTGCGCTGTTCTGGACATGACTGTGTGTGTGTGTGTGTGTGTGTGTGTGTGTGTGTGTGTGTGTGTGTGTGTGTGTGTGTGTGTGTGGAAAAAAACATGTTAAAAAAACTGTCATGTATTTTTTAAGGATGTTTTGTTTCCTCTGTTAGGTGTATTTTTTTCCTCTGTTTCGGCGCATATATATACTTGAAAGGTTTCTCTGTCGCTTTTCGATAGCCGACTGACTTTACCCACTTTTCTCCAGTCAGATTAAAATCCCATTGCTTATTAGATCTGAAGAACAAAAAAAAACGACATTATAAAAAGTTCATCTGACCTTTTTATAATTTAGTGTGATTTGTTTTTACATATCTACGTGTCTGTCATTTCTTGAAAGAGAATTGTATTTTGTTTTTTCGAAACTAACTTGTAGCTACTTAGAATATAAATAATGACACTTGTCAGAATGCAGCTTTTCATTATTATTTATCAAAGTTTTTTTCCCTAGTAAACGTCGCGCTGGGCGTAATCACTTTATTTATTCATTCATTTATCTTTCTTTTCTATTTACGCTCAACTAAAAAAAAAAAAAACAATAACTAAAAAAAAAAAGTCTAAATAACTCAAAATATTTAAACAATGACCAGGCTACAGTGGAAGAATATTATGGGATGTTGATGTTCAGCTCCAGAGCAAGTATACTGGAGAAAGTGAAAGTGTTCACTTTTCGTTCACACGATCAAGGCAGAAAACAGCACTACCACTCCGCCAAGCTGCTTTATTACCAACGCTAACATGTGTAGGCAATTTGGTGACTACTTACAGTCAATGTTTTCACATAAATAAAACCATTTCAGTACTTGGTTTAGTCTATACCACCTCCTGTAATGGCCTATATGTATGCTCGAGTCTGTCTGAGTTTTTCTACACAATATTCAATTTTATTATGAGTCATTTCATTTATTTACATCAGTGTTATCCGATTTAACAAAGAACTTTTGTGAACCATGAACACTTTGTGCGTTATTTAGAATGGTCCTGCGTCAATATTAAGCAATGTATCCCAATGACATTAATGATGAATAGGCCTGTAATACACCAATTCTAAATGATTAACTTATAGGTAATTAGTATATCTATTATAGTATATCTATGTAATTTAATATAGCCTGGTATACTGAACAATTATTAATCACTTTAATTTATGCACATCAACAATTTAACAGCACCCCTTCACAAAAAGTACACAAAAACACAGAGCAACTGGAGTATGTTCCAGAGGCCCACACAAGCTTTAAACTGATGTAATGACGGTGAAAGAGAGCAATTTCCATTTTTACCCACATCATGGTGGCTGTGTGGCGGTCCCCGATGGAAAGCCATTCATCATGTGCCCCTCCTCCCGGGCCTGTCATCAGAGGAGCTCCAAGGCACATGTGTGCATAAATTACCCTGCTTGTGCCTGCCTTCTACTTACTGTGGCTATGGAGAATAAAGAGGAGCACAGAGCTGCATGGCTTAGTACCACAACATAACTTACACTGCTGATCAGCTCTGCAACGAGCAATGTTTATGTTGAAAATAAATAAAGAGGATACCATCCAGTGTGCTTTTGTGTAAAAGAAGGCGCGCTGCTGACTCCGTGAAGAACGGTGCATCATTCACGCTAGCTTTCTGAAGAGGATATGGTAGTAAACAAAAACTGGACAGTATATATGAGAGTATGGGGATCGAGGTTTACTGCTCAATTCAGTAGTGGGTCAAGAATTTTTTTTTTCAGTAGGGCTTTAGGAGAGGTGTCATTGTTCAAACCTGCCATTGTGGAAAAACAACACAAACAACATTTTATGTCTCAACCATATAACACCTATCAAACTCATAAAACTGTACTACCCATTAATTACTGTTGAAGCAGCGTCATCTTTTGTTGAATGTTCTTCCATACACATGGCAACTGACTCAGCGTAATGCCTGGAGTGTTAGAATAACTAATTACACTGGAGAAGATGAATAGCGGCTTGATGGGCTACCATAAAGAGTTTTCTCTCAAGGCTTTTCCATGTTATGCTGAAATGCAAGGCCTTGCTGAGCTGAATTGGCTCTTGTTTTGCTCGTGACTGTCATGTCTTTGTTTAAAGATCTGACATCGTTAAGAGCTGAACCTGAGTAGACACCCGGACATTAAGAGCTCTTCTATTGATTTCTTATTTAATCGCACAGGATTACCACCAATATATATATATACACACACATACACACACACACACATTATATATATATATATATATATATATATATATATATATATAT
>JAFFST010046299.1:16871-28403 GCA_022414735.1 Noturus placidus | reverse complement strand
ATGCTTGTATTACTATCCTTGTGAGGAACCACCATTGACAAAATTATTAATAATAATTTATATAGCGCTTTTTACAATGGTACATTGTCTCAAAGCAGCTTTTACAGAAATATCATTTTTACATTTACAAGCAACTTACTAATGAGAGCACATTCATACACCAATGGTAGCAGAGCTGGCATGCAAGGTGCTAGCTTGCCATTGGGGGCAACTTAGGGTTCAGTGTCTTGCCCAAGGACACTTCGGCATGGGATCATCCGGGCCGGGATTCGAACCACCAACCCCACGGTTAGTGGATTAGTGGACAACCCGCTCTACCGACTGAGCCACAGCCGCCCTGTTATAATAGAGTTATGCATACACCAGAATATAACTGTATCCTTATCCTTAGCAACCAAAGGGAAACATTTTGGCTCTATTAGTTTTGTTCTGTTCCTACAAGGTGAAAAATGTCAGATGTTCTCATCTTTGTGGGGACTTTTGATCCCCAAAAAGATATAAACACACACACACACACACACACACACACACACACACAGTTTTAATATTTGATGCATGATTTACCTTCAGTGTTCATAGGGGAGCAGTATGATAAAAATATGAATAGGTCTGTTTGCTGTGAATGTTTGTTTTTGTCAGTCTAAATACCAGTTCAAAGAAAAATAGGGTCAGTCCGCTGTAGGTGTCCACTCTTTTGTCAGCAAACACAGCGGTTTTATATTATTCATTACCACATAATTTATACTCCATTTTATGGATGCTGCCAATCAAAAGCCATTGTTGTACTGGACTAATATTTAACCTCTCTGGCAGGGATATGAAGAATGGCTTGCAGTAACAGGTGAAGTGAATCACCAGGTGATCATGAACCCATTAGTCAACCGAAAACACACACCTGCTGGCCTGCTCTTTGGAAAGACTTTCATGTTTCTTCTCACCATGATTTTATATACAGAATACCTTCCTTATTGCTAGGGTTATGGGAGTTGTGTATGTGTTGTATTGGGGATTTATCACAGGCAACACAGGAATTTTTAAACAGTCCCCTCTAAAAGTATTGGAACAGCAAGGCCAATTCTTTTGGTTTTGCTATACATCGAAGACATGTGGGTTTGAGATCAAAAGTTGAATATGAGGCAATAGAATTTCCGATTTCATTTCCCATCTAGATGTGTTAAAGAATTTAGAACATGGTACCATCTGTTTAAACCCACCTATTTTCAATTGATAAAATATTGGAATATGTGACTGACAGGTGTTATATATTGTTTATTTAAATATATTGTTTGTTTAAAAAATGTATATCTCTGAATGTCTACAAATTTATTGTTGAAAAGACTCAACCAACATGGTCCTTTCTGCTCTCCGGACCTGCATGATCGGTCTCGGAGGTCCTACTTCTGGACGGAGCTCTCATCTACTCCAAATCCAGACTGCTGGGACAAAGGCTTTTCAAAGCCAAACAGATTACATTTAAAGCAATAATTGTCTCTTTAAGAATGTCTGTTGTTACCCAGATGAGGATGGGTTCCCTTCTGAGTCTGGTTCCTCTCAAGGTTTCTTCCTCTTAAAACATCTTAGGGAGTTTTTCCTTGCCATTGTCGCCACTCAGTGTCTTGCTCAGTTGGGATAATTTCTCACTTTTACTGTGTATGTACTGTGTTTGTATTCATGTACAGCTGCTTTGAGACAATGTCTATTGTAAAAAGCGCTATACAAATAAAATTGAATTGAATTGAATTGAAGACCAGAGAGCCATCTATGGGAGAAAAGCAAGTCATTTTGTAGCTGAGAAAATCAACACTTTGGAATGTCCTGAAAAAGAAAGAAACCACTGGTGTACTAACAACCAGACAGAGAACAGGTCATCCAAGGAAAACAACAGTCAGTGACATCATCAACAACCTCCACAGGGCACAGGCGGTAGCACAAGGTAGCACAATCCACCATTCAATGAACACTTCAAGAGCAGAAATTTAGAGGAAATACCACAAGATGCAAACCATTCATCAGCAATAAGAATTTGAAAGCTAGATTGAAATTTCGCAAAGAAATGCAGAGATGAGCCACAAAAGTACTGGAAATAAGATTAACATCTACCAAAGTGATGGAAACACCAGAGTGTGGAGAAAGAAAAGATCTACCCATAATCAAAACATACAAGCTCATCTGTCAAGCATGGTGGAGGTAGTCTCATGGCTTAGGCTTGCATGGCTGCTTCTGGAACAGGCTGACCAAACCTTTTTGATGATGATGAAACTCATTATGGTTGCAGTAGATGAATTCAGAAACATTCTGTTTGCCAATTTACAGAGAAATGCATCCAATCTAATTGGGAGGAACTTCATTGTGCAGGAAGATAATGATCCGAAACACAGTGCCAACTCAACAAAGGACTTTATCAGAGGAAAAAAAGTGGAAGGTTTTAAGACTGCCCAAGTCAATCACCTGACCTTAGCCCAATTGAGCATTCATTTCACCTCCTGAAGAGGAGACGGAAGGGAGAAACCGCCCAAAACAAACAACAAGTGAAAGAAGCTGTGGTAAAAGCATTACAAAAGAAGTCTGAAACAGCTTGGTGATGTCAGCTTGCAGGTACTGTAGGCAAGATATATATGCAACCAATTATAAAGTGTTATTTATTTTAAAAATATGTGTTCCAATACTTTTGCTCACCTAAAATTATGCGGTCTGTCACAAAATGTGCCATATTTAAGTTATTTAACACATATAGATCTAGGAAATGAAAGCAGTGATTCTGATCTATCGTCTCGTATTCATCTATTAATGTCAAAACCAAATGTCCTCAGTGTATGGCAAACATAATAGAGTTAGCCTTGTCATTCCAATACTTTCAGACGGGATAGCATGTGGAACATCTGGCCTGATATGTACACAAGTACTGATGATGCTTAGATGTGTCCCATGTTTATCTGTAGTGTTTGTGGGGGCTGAGAGACACTGCTGAGCTCTAAAACCAGACTAACGGAGCTGACCAAGAGATAAATGGGTCTAGGCAATGCAGCCTCAGGAAAGATGTGCCTCACATTATTTTTTATCGCTTTAATGTATTTTACTGTTAACTGCAAAACAGGAGATTAAAATCACCTTCAATTCTGCTTCTCTCTTGCCCTACAGACAAAGAAGCAGTAGTAATAATAACAGATACACCACCTGGGTGTTTTGCATTGAAATAAAAGAATGACCTGAATTACCTGAGACTGCACAGAACCTTGAAAAAAGCCACACTGTCACTGATGTACCAATATGAAGCAGTGTGAAGCTGTAAAGTTCAATTTACAAAACTGTAAGGCACTCAAGCACAGTGATAAACATTATATTAACATTAATGATATTGGATGTTAAATGCTTCCAAAACACATAGACAACACTGAATAAACCTACAGCTTGAAGAAATTAGAGCGAGAACGGCATGTAGCTTTATATCAAGCTACTTATTCCTGTATTTAGGAGATACTCAAACTACACCATACTGACATTGTGGGACCACACGTAAACCATCATCACAACACTCCATTCCCAACAGCCCCAGCTGGTAACGACAGCTGTATGCCTTTGTCACTGTTAACAACAGTTGTTCCACACGAAGCCTAATGATAAAAACTGTAGATGAAAGCATATCTAATGTGACCATGATTTAATTTGTATTCTGCCTCAAAAAGTCAGCCTGGATTTCACTCACGATGACTCAGTTCATCCTGGTGTGTGTTTGCTTTGTTATTAATGGTCCATGCTGGGCCAGCTCACACAGACTACCCACTCTTTCTGTCATTAAATATCATCAGTCTCCTGACACTAATATACTCAAACACTAAACATGTTCTAGTTCAACTCGCATCAAAGTGCTTCATAATAACAGCATTATCAAGTCAAACTTGTACTGATATGCCCCATATACAAACATTCCATTGGGCTAGAGATCTCTAAACAGGATCACATGGTTTATGGTGGTTCTTGAGTCTAAATTTAAGTTCTCTAACCATGTGCTCTTTCATAGGCAATTGAGCCAATAAGAGAATCTTTTACTATAAAAGAGAACCATTTACAAGCAGTCGTGCTGAGAAAAGGCCACAAACAGTGAGCTTGTTAATAACTCTCATCCATGGGGCTCCAGATGCTTCTCTCTGAACGCAAGCAGTGCACACTTCGAAAAGAGCTGTCACTTAATATAAAGCTATAACTGTTAAGTCCGGCTCAGGCTGTCTATCTATATTTAAACACTTCTGACATTTTTTACCCCCCAAGATCCCACCTCAGGTCAAAGGATATTTAATACTAATTAACAGATATAAATAATGGTGATGAGGCACTCTTTGTTGTTAATTAAAGATCATTGAATGTCTGAGCATGTTTGTATATACCAATTACAATTGCTGTCAATCATGCCCCAATCCGCAGCTTAACCATAATTTATCCCACAGTGCTGCTGAGTACGTGAATCAGAAGGTGTGGATTCATTTTCTGTAATGGCTCAGACAATAGTTCCATAATATAAATGATAGGCATGCTGCACGTTCTAATATATTATCATTTCTATAGTAACAGCTCAGACACAGGGACATGTATGGCAGATTCACCACATGATCTAAGCTTAATAAACAGATTTTAAAAAGCTGTTGTTGTTTAACAAAGAAAACAGACAGAAAAATGTGTGTCAGCACCACATCTCGAGTGTCAGTTTTCCACCACAGGACAGAAATAGTCTTTAGGACATAGGATGTTCTGGTTTCTCAAGCTGTGGTATTGTTTTGTTTTTTGTCTTATTATCTTCAAGAGTGAAAATAACAGAGAGACCGTTGAGGGAACGGCTGTCTATAGCTGCAATAATGTAAGTGATAACAGGAACTAGTTTCAGAGACGTTCCTTAACATTAAATGTAATTATAGATGGTTAATAAGTGTGATGCATTGTTAATAAATAAATAAATAATTGAAGATAGTTGATGGCAAATCACTCTGGTCTAAGAGGAATAATATTCCTATTATAGGAAAATAATCCACTTCAGGTTGATAAATCAGTGCTCCGATGTGGACTATTTTCCTATTACAGCCAGGCCGGTTGTGTGCTATTCCTTATCGTGTGCTATTCCTTATCTATTACCTATCGTGTTAACATTGCTAATAAATAAATAAATAAATAAATAACTACATAAATATTTATAAAAGTCAGGTATACAGTACTGATATTCTAGCACTTCTACTGAGATGGCTCCAGCCTGAGGTTCATTCTACAGTATATTCTATTGCATGTTTGATGTATAATGCTGTCACTGCAAACCAGAATTATGTACTGTTAAATTATGACTTATAACTGCAGAGAGTGCCACTAATATAACAAGCTACAACTGTTTTCTTATGCAAAATATTTAGTTTGATTTAACAATCTGACTATTCCTGACAAGGTTATCAAAAAGCAATCTATTTACTCATTTGTCACCAGGTCACCAAATACACAGGAAGGACACATACTTACATCACATTTAGTTATTATAAGACTGTAGCCAAAGGGTGTAATACATATTTAATGATATGCAAACCATGGCAATGATGCATGTCTTTCATGTGCGCAGCTAAACACTTTGCACTAAGAACCACCTTCATCAGTAAAGTAATGTATATATGATTATTATCATAACCTACATTATTCTGCATTAGGTGCAGCTTTAGTTCCGCAATAACTTTCAATGTTATCACCAAACTGCATCAAGATTTCCTGGGTCACAAACAATTATATCACAATATTTTAAAAACAGATGATATTTTTTTAATCAATCAAATCACCACAAAGGTGGATGTCAAGGTGCTGACTGCTTTTAGTCAAGCCTTTCTTCCAGTGTTTGAAGTGAAAATGACTGACCACCTTTAGTCTACAGATCAATACATCCTTGTTGATGTCAAGATAGCTAAAATCAAGACTACTTGATAATTGAAATGGTGCACTTGAGGACTATAAATTCATGGAGCTGCCCAGTTGCCCTCAACCCATGTTCTGACATTTGCTCTATATTCATACTCCAAATCCATTTGACTCACAAGCTGTGGCCTAGAGGCGAAACTGTTGTTCACCAAATGGATCAGTTCGGGAAAGTTGCTCTCATGATGTAATTGCTTTCTGTTTCATAAAGAGGATTTATTGAAAATCAGACCCCAGGTTATGGGCTGTCAATGACAGCAGGAGAAAAATGCAGAATTTACTGTATGCTTTTACAGCCAGATTTCTGAAATAATTGTTGCAAGACAAGACGGTAAGTTAGTGGTTATAAACCTGTCCTCCATATAAATTACCTAATCAAGAGATCCTGGCGGTAATATAAATTGGGGTAGTCATTCGTCTTCAATGGCCTGTATGTGCATATAAACCCACAACGACAGTCATATACTTCAGTGGAAAGGAGACCTGCATCACTGTTTACAGAGTTCAGAGGGAAAATGGATGACTTCTTGCATGCTCAATCAACTGTGAAATGTACATTTAATCATCCTGAGAAAGCCCCTCGGTTTATTTGTGTTGCAGCAGGCATTTACATTTCCAAACATCCCCCATATTAATCATTACTTCATCACTTCCCCTGTGTGACAAGGTGAATAAACTCCTCAGTGTGTGAGGCCTGAATGTGTGCTTAATCACACCCAGGGAAAAAAACACGCTGAACTTTTATTCACTTCACCCTTCACTCAGACCGGTAGAAATACAGCATTATGCAGACAGAACGTACCCCGTTCGGCATTCATTCATGATTTTTCTTTAAGAAGCACTTTTTGAAATATCTCTCCTTAAGAAATGCCAAACAGCAATCATTCTTCTCAGATGGAAATATTTTAATATGGGGAGGTCTGTTCTCTCACTGGGACTGGTGTCACCTGGACGATCCTCCCAGAAGGTGAATGATGGACGACTTCTAAAACACACGAAACAGGAGGTGAAAAAAGCAGAGCTTTCACTTGTGGTCTGTGAGAACAATATATCTACCCAAGAACTCCTCACCAGGTTTTGAAAATAAGCCAAAAGCTCATATATATATATATATAAAAAACAAAAAAGACAAGGTGAAGTTGAGCAATCAGAACTGCAGTGACACCTGTCCCAAACTGCCATTGACACGTACAGTTCACACCACAATGAGATCATGAGTGATTTCTCTGAGGCAGACCTCTTTTACATATTCCACTTTGCTCATTATAATGATTTGCAGAACATCTTGCTATCAACAATGAATTCTTCATAAGAGTATGAAGTGTAACTTTGTCACCCCAGATGAAGAACATGCTACACTTGCCAGTTTAAACAAGATTAATGGGTCACTCAGACATTTACATCCTCATACATTTTTATGAATGCACTATGAAGTGAATTTGATGTATCAGTAACAAGATAAATGATGGGTAAAAAAGCTTTGGCAGTTCCAACTTTAAATAATCTTTCATTTGATGCCACTTTTTTTTTTTTTTTTTTTTACCTCTAGGAGAAGTTCAAGAACTCCTTGACATGCCAGAGCTATTTGCCAGGACGGCCTGTCAGGCTAAGAGCTATTTGGTGCGTGCGTGTGTTGTGTCAGTGCTCAAGACACACCTTAACCTCAGACTGACATTTCATGTGTATTTTAGCACTGATTGGCAATCACATTCTCAGCATAACCACAAGAACATTTTTCTCTCCTCAGTCACTCATTAAATTGCCAAAGTCTACATTATGCACAAGCATGAAAAGCAGCTGAAAGCTTCTCTTTGCAGTTGCCAGGCCTGCTCATGAATTTCTGGAGAATGAAACATGCGTTTTGGCCAAGCATCTCAGCTGAGAAGGGATTGGGAAACAGAGTCAGTGGCAGGAAATACTCCCTGTCATAGAATGATCAGGAATAGTAAATTGATCTGTCAGAGCCCTCAGAGTGATTGGGGCTGGGAAGACTTTGCCTTGCTGCCGTAATAGATTTACAACTTGCACTAGAGGTAAGTTCAGAAAAATTCCAGGAGACGGATTTATCTGCAGCAGACAGGAAGACAGACACTTTCCCTCATCTCCAGTCCGGATTAGAAATATGCAGGTCAGGACTTTAGGAGACAGATTCCTTTGGAAGCCTCCATCTCAATGTCATCATCAGCCTAGACAGCCTTGTCCCTTGTGGGTCACGCACAGGGAGCCATGCCAACTATGCCCACTGATGTGTGTTTTGAGGTGAATTAATCCAACTAGCCCAGATGTATTTATAACCCATCTTTTTCTTCTAACCCATACAGAACAAGGACACTCATGCTGAGGAATGTCCCTGGATCTGGCTGGGTTACTGCGCAGTATCACGGAAACCTAGCTGCCTGCATGACGTGACATTTTGAATTGAGTGCCATGCAGACAAATGCACTCAAATGCATGTATGTGTGTAAGCTTTGTTTAAGGGGTGAAGTCATCTTTTGTGGAGCAGGGTTTAGGGAAAGACCAACAGGGAGCTGAACAGTGGGCCCTTGTCTGTCAACCCCATGACAAGGCCTTTCATTTCCAGCCTAATGGCCAAGTAAGGCAACGCCAGGCCACGCTCGAACCCTTCACGGAAAACAAAACTTTTGTTTCCAAATGTCTTGGATGGAGCTAACCACTCCAGACTCCTATGATTAATGACTCATGGCCACATTGTGTGGAAGCTGCTAATTAACTGCAGACTGATTAAAGACATGTAAACTTTGCTGATAACCTGCATTTTCTCTCCCCCTCTTGATCCCACTCCCTCTCTTTCCCACTCATTTTCTCTCACACACAAATTTGGCATGTGGAAGCTCTTACTGCCAAAGTGGTTAGAAGCAGACCAAAGCTGAGTATGATGAATGTACTCTCCAACAGGCACATACAGGCTTTAATTTAGAACTATTTAGTGTGTGACATATGGACATGGTCTTCTCATTTTCGCTTTACTCATACTTGGTTTACAATCCATATTTTTGGCATTGTTGTTTTCTAGGTGTTTCCTTTCGTTGTGTTTTTCATGGTTTAGATGTGGATTCTGTGTTACAATTTTAATTATAAGAGAAAAAACTGCTCAAGCTATGACTGTGTCAATACAGCATATTGCCCAATGTACCTGAACTCATGCACCCAGTGTAGTCAGTCTCAAACTGTAACCATACCTCAGTCATCAGGTACAAGGTTACACATCTGTCACCAAGTGTCACTTAGGAAACTGATGGGGATGACACATTTACTTGGCGGCACTACAAAGATAAATTCCAGCAACTGATTATCAACTTGTCATGTCTGTAAGTTATTAATTATCAGTTACCTTATCAAACACATAGCGTGCCACAACATTGCAATTAACATAAATAGTAACCAACCATCTGGAATTCAACAAATCAACCATATTCTTTGTCACAAAATCCTGAAAGCAAGATGGCTGCTAATACTCTTCTACTCTGTATAGTGGGCATGATGTAAAGCCAACTTCAAACTATTGGTACAAATGTAAGAGTAATCTTGCTGCTAAGAAAGATCCTCACCATTATATTAACTGAATGGGTGCCTTAAGGACTTAATCAAATAACCAAATCTGGGCCAAGTGAAGAATGGACTGAGAAATTCATGTCTTTGTGAGGTAAAAACAGAGGTAAAGAGGGAGAGAGAGAGAGAGAGAGAGAGAGAGAGAGGGAGGGAGAGAGGTGTAGGGTGACAAGAGTTCTTCCCACTCCAGTCGGGTCAGCCAGTGCCAGTGTAGAGGGTCTTATGATCAGCCTGAGGCAACTCCTCCTCTCCTCTCCTATAATTAGGTTGGTTAACATACTGCCATGTATGCAGACATGTTGACTGGGAACTTAATCAAGTTACTATTGAGTTCTTGACGCCTCTTGCCCTGGGTGACGGTTTTAGTTGCAGAGTTATAGCTGTGACCTATAAGAGGAAATTAGGCACGGACACATGTTTGTTCTTTTCCTCTATTCATATTTGAAAATATTTAGCAAATTGGTGACAAGGATAAAAAAATAGAAGGAAACAAAATTGTTCTACATTAGTATAAAACATGAAAAATGTAGCAAGGGCACATAGTGGTAGGGCATGTTTTCTGTGGGTTGGCAGTCCATTAGGTGTGAGAGACATTTCACTTACCTAAGTCAAATACAAGAGTCTAGTATTCATTAATATAAGGAGGGTGCTGCTGAATCAAACCTACCATCTGGTTAAAACGACAGAATAATCTACAACTCATGATTAGGTCTAAGGAGTGGAATTTCACTTTAATCTTTTTCAGGGTTTGAAATTTCCATCTGCACAGTACGGCACATCATTTTTCTTCAAGACAAATGCGCTGTTTTTCATGTTCCAAAATTAGATCAGAAGAGAACGATTAATCATGTCAAGGAAACAAAGATCCGATTTTCCTCCTCTCTCTCCTCCCTCTCTGCTTCTTGTTCCCTCTCCAGCTTCAGCCTGTGGTGCATGCTCCTTCCATTTTTTTGGCCCCTCTGTGTTGTCATGGCTTTCCTTTTCGTTCAAGCTGACTTCAAAGATAAGATACGTGGGCCAAGGTGATTAATATGAAATGACAACGTGTCTTCAATTAGCCCGGTCACTTCTTCCTTTTCTATGAGCCCCTAGCACCCAACAGCAGATGGTGACCTGTTTGTATGTGACACCATAACCAAATCTAAACTCAGGGAAAGCAAGTCACCAGGGCTGCAAATTAGTGCAACCACACAACTGTCAGGTGTTGGCCTCCTCTGACAGTTGTAGCCCATTACAGGGACATTGATGTTTTCGCAGTGTGACAAAAAGGAAACCTTTTTTTCTGTACCAGAAGAACTGTCTGTCAGCTGGCTCTCAAGTCATAACAAATCACTGGCACTCAGCTGAGGCAGAACACTCTGCGCGTCAGGGGGAAGATAAATGACCTGCAGGCCTTTGAAGTGCTTTGGCAGTTCAGATGGGTCCGCGGCGCTGACAGAGAAATATACACAACAGCGCAACCAATAATGAGAACATTAAACATTCCTGCCTCCTGACAGGCTGACAGGATTGCCTGGCCTGACATCAATCATCTTCTGAGGCTTAACCTTGACAATTAGTCTCCTCGCTGATATTGGGCATAACTCCACCCAGCACCTCTCACATACCCAACGCAATCTCGCTCACATGTATCCAAACAATCCAGTGGACACAATAATCTATTCTGTTTTTATGCAGAACTCTTTACTTTACAAAAGTTTGACATGTGGATAAGGTTTCAATCAGAGCCTTGTGTGTGTAATCAAAAATCTGATCTCCATACGTTTTACATTAATCATTATTTTCTCTCCTTATTTAGCCAGCCTGTTTCCTTTTCTCAGCAGGAGAAAAACCGGTGTCTCCGAGCAATAAGCAACAAGGCAAATATAAAGTCATTAGCCTGAGAAAATATGTAGATGCCTAAGCACTGAAATCAGAACAGCGCCCTGCATATATTTTAGATCTCTGAATATGGGCATTAATGATGCCCTTCAGGCATTTTGGAACCATATAAATATTTCCATTTGAGACACCCTTCAAATTTCAGTG